>CM049804.1:19922762-20130262 GCA_027422405.1 Ptychobarbus kaznakovi | reverse complement strand
GTAGGTGAGTAATGACGCTGTCCAGACTGCTGCGAGCAGGAGAAACTCTCAGGAGACTGTCAGACTTATGATAGTGCTCATTCTGTTTGACTTTTATTTAATTTATTTTTTAAAAGGAAGAGTTGATTTAGTATCAAAAAATCTGTTATGACATTTATTTACATGTTGTTTCAAATCTGTACGATTGACCTTCTTCAAAGAAATGGTCTGAATAATGTTCACTCAGTTCTTAAAAAAAAAATATATATATATATATATATTTGTCAGGGAGCATTTGACATTGCTCGATCTTTCCCTTTCTTACTCTTAATGAACAATACGGTCTATGCAATACAAAAGTATTGTGCTTTATTTTCACTGTATTACAAATGTTGTTACCATGACAGCAGATCATAACAGATTTTGGTAGATTTTTGTCCTGATTTTGTTCAGGTTCCAAACTGGTAATCTGCATTGTGATGAGTAAAACATAAATGAGAGGAATACATGACAGAAAGAGGCAAAACATGCTTTGTTAACTCCAAAGCTGATACATTTGTGATGCTGCCTTGTGTGTATGATTGATCAGATAGTAACAATCAAACACTCTCTCTGTAATAAGTTTGATCAAGATTTTGGTAAACATGGGGAAGAAATATGATTGTTGCTTGCCAGTGCAAAACTCACCTCCACAAGGTACTGTGGGAGGTTGCCAGGGCCTTTCTATGCCATTCTGTTTGCTAGTGTGTTGTTGCTGTGCATTGCTAAAGTTTTGATTGTTGGTGCAAGAGTCAAATTCTCTGATATTCTGCTTTCTAGTGTTTTGGGATTTTTACTATTTAATTTAATTTAATTAATTTAATTTAATTTAATTAATTTATTTTTATTTTTTTATGTTTTTTATATTTATTTATTTATTTATTTATTTTTTATTTATTTATTTTTTTATTCTTGTGCCTGTTTATTGTCTGCCAGGTGAAATTAGCAAGCTTTTCTTGAGGATGCCCTATTGGGGGAAAAAAAAGAAAGAAAGAAAGAATGAATGAATGAATTAATGAATGAATGAATGAATCTCAAATGAGTTCTCGTCAATTTCTCAGTTGCTTCTCTCAGAAAGCAGTGAGACTGAAAGACTTTTGCTTAAGTCTCAGCATTTTCTCCTGACAAATAGACTTTAGAAATCTCACGATTCAGAAGATGTCAATAATATCTCAATTGTCCTCAGATTTGCCAAGATATCAAAATCATCAATCAAAAGCCAGAGATTTCAGTTTCCAAGACCAAATTATCTAAGCTATGTGATCCACATTATTTATCTCGCTACTCTTACTATATGTCAGCAATTGACTTATTTGTGTCTATTTTAGTTTCTTATTGGGAATTTAAGAAGGAAAATCTGAAACAAAGTTAAGTTAATGCTTAAATGATTTATGACTGAGAGTTTCTTTAAATCTCCAGAGCTATGACAGAGCAACATTTCAGGAATTGGATTAGCTCTGGGATGGCGTATGGCCTTTTTAGCATAGGACTGTTAAACTGGAAGACTTAAAAGCAAGCTTTCTCTGCATTCTGTCATTATCATTATGTTCCTGATATAATATTAATGACCAAGAACGTATTATGCTTGCCATAATTAAAAACGTCTAATTTGTGCCTGTTGTAGGATGAGTCAGATTATAGGATGAATCATCTTTTCTGACGATGTGACCTGGAAAGGTTGCATTTTTCTTTCTGCTTGACATACATAAGTTGCTTTCCTTCCTTATCAGTGTCTTGAGAATCTGTATGCAAAGGGACCGAAAGCCCTGAGAAAGTCTCAACGGTGGCGATGTTCCAGTAAATTAGCTCCAGGGAAACTCAGAAGGGAGCGGGTAAAGCCAGGCATCATTAGCGGAAAGCGTGCTTGGTAAGCTCCTTTCCCCAAAGATGATGCCCATGTGCAAAAATTCCCTCTTGCACAATTGGACCTGTTGGTGTCTAATTATCAAGAGTGGTGTATGATCTATTCCTAGCCTTCTGCAAACTTCAAGAAGCAAGTGAACATCGACTGCAGGAACATACGCCATTAAGGATAGCCAATGTAGAGGTTTGTTCAGTGCTGTAGAAAATTGCCCTACTGTTGCACCATTGTGCCAGCACTGAAGAGACATGTATACATGAATGCTAGAAGGATTTATCCAGTAATTATTTCCACTCCTGCCAACATATGCAAGGAAGAAAAGCAGTCAATGCTCATTATTTGATTTTTTTAATGCCTAATTTTGTATTAATATTGTCATCTGTTTCCTACAAATGTCATGGAAGCTGGAAGCGTGGCACACTCTCAAGACATTTCAACTGGCAACGTTGCCTGATACAATACCCATTGTTCCCTGTTGTTTTGCAGGGAGCACTGGTCTCTAAGGAGAATGAAGAGCCAGACGTGCTCCTTTAGGAGCCAGTGAGATCTGTGTTTTTCTCTCACTGTGATGGAAAGTGATCAAGGCAACAGGTCCCAGGAGAGGTAACATCCTGGTCACATCCTCGACAGGATCTCTCGCTGCTGAGGAGACATGTTTAGGATGTGTGCTCTTATTAACAGTGTAACTGAAAACTGTGTTGTCTGATGCCCAGTATTTCTGGGTGTTTGCGCCAATAGAGCCTGTGCCAGCTGTTTACATATGCATATCACTGATGCAGCAGAGGAAACCATGAATAATAACTTAGTTTTTAACATTTTGTATTTTTGTAATTTTTTATATTTTTTGCTCTTTTTTTCTGGATCTCTAGAGCAAGCATCTAAATATGCAATTTGGAAAAAAAAACTGCTAACCTTAAGTATTAAACTTTGGCATCTCATGTTCTTGGCACAAACATACTTTTTTGTAATTGTTTATTTTTTTTATTATTTTTTTGTTTTAATTTGTTAATAGAGTCCATAATATTATCAAGACTTAGGAGAGACCTTTAAAAAAGTAGTAGAATACCTGACAATACACTAGCAACCACAGGTACACCCTTTATTTATGTATGTAAGCATGTACATTATGTATTTAACTTATGGATTTTCATTTATGGTGAACAAATTTAGAGTGAAGTGACATGTTATTGCTTGTATGACACATGATGAGGTACAGTGTTAATTGAATATGTCTTGTACAAAATATTATACAAAATAATACATGTTCAGTATTATACAAAAATACTGAATATGTTGAAACTATACTGAACAAATCTGAATTGAGCATTTTACATAGCCATGCGTTTTTTTAGTACTTCAATAGCCCAAAATAATGTAAGGATATTGCATGTTGCATACAAAGACATCAAATGATTGTGTGTGTTTGTGTGTTTTCTATAGCAGAGATAGTCTTTTTGAACTCAGATTTATTTATTTGAACAATATGTTACTGTTTTTAGTTATAGATTTTTAAATATATGCATCATAGTAAATACTGTGTACATACTGCAAACATCAGCCATCTGTATAGAGCACATGTTCCATGATGGAACATGTTGCTCCTTTCAGTTTGAGCTGGTTAGGACACTCCCCGAGAGATGATTATCATGGAGCATGAGCAGTTCTTATTTAGAACAGCATCATTAAAGTACTGCTGTAGGGAAATATCCATGGGCTTAGTCAAAGAACTACATATTTCAAGTCATCTGATGGAAGGGGGAAAAGTGCATCAGCAGCGCAGGGACGGTGACAAATATGCCCACCATATCCATTGCGGCTCAATCACTACTCTGCTTTTAAAGCATCTCTGACAGTAAAAGGTCTAACTTGCCTCAGGCTCCACCAAGGGACAGCTTTTTTAACGTTTTATGTTTCACTTGCATTAGGCTCTTACTCTTGGGTGCTTTTGGATAAATCGCATATTTCTACAATCCCACAATATTTCATCCCTCATGCTACACAGCCTCGATTTCCAGGTGATCTGGGCCAAATGTATTGCCAAACGAACAGGAATAAGCATTCGAATGGGTTGACAAATTCAATCACATTTCTGTGTTTGACAGAAGACAGTTTGTGGATCAAATAGTAAAATGCTTCACTAAATGAAACACTATGCGAAGAACTGGTCCAGATAGAGACTTTTAACATGCATAAGAGTGACACAAATTGAAATGAATGTAGAATCAAACCCAAAGACTGTAAAAGCAGGCTCATGCCAGCAATGATGCCTTGTGTCATTCTGATAAAGCATCTCTAAATGACTGTTTGAAGAGGTGCTGTTTCATATGTGTGTGGGATTTGGCAGGTTCACTACTCTTGCCCTGTTAGTCATACTGTGGGCGCACTTTATTTGCCTTTATGAAAATGAACAAAATACTCTAAGATCTTATTTTCACCTAGTACCAAGGTGATTTTTTCAAACATGGTCAAAAAACTTTTTTTTTCTTCTCAGAGATGGCTAGGTCAGCGTTTTCATTATTTGTATGAAAATGCTTTTACATGCACAGTCACGTACTGGACTTTTTTATGCAGGAAAGGTCAGGCCCGATATGTGTGGTCACCCCGGGTCCCAACATACCCAACATTCATTCTAGTGAATTGTACTGTGGTGTCATCCAGTGACTAGCCATTAGTAAACGTGGAAAGGACAGACTGGAGCGTTGTGCACACATGAACAGGCAGAGAGGATGTTTAGACACGGTGATCATCAAATAAGAGTCATATTAAAGCTTGATTTGCTGCCCATGAGCCTTTTCCGTTGAAGGGGAAAGTTATGAAATAAGTATATATATATAAAAATATATATCTCTTACATAACTCATATGTGGTTATGAGTTATGTAAGGAATAAACTGCAGTCAAATGGTCATTATCATACAATTTATGATGTGATCAGGATCTTAAAGGGATTTCTTTATGATAATGAACAGCTGATTGTACATGATCCCTCCTTTTATTACATGACAAAAAAAAAATGGCTTCATTAATTTGAGTTGATATTGTTTAATTATAAGAGTAAAAAAAGTCAGATGCAGAGTGAGACCACAATATGCCCAGATTAACCAATGAGAATAAAGTATTCCTGAGTAATGCATTTTTACACTTCCATTTATGTAAAGATTTTGCATGTTGCAGATCTTTAGATTAAGTTTTTTTTTATTTGTAATTATTGATGCAAAGGTAAAATGCACCAATAACAACACAACTTAATCTTCCAGCATAAGCAATTTACTGCATAATCAAAAAGAAGTATAATAATGAAGCCTGACAAAATTGTCAGAGGATCTTCCCTTGGGGATGTTTTACATTACATGAAACAGATCAATACTAGGTCTGGCAGTGAGAGCAGAGAAGAAAACCTCAGTCCTGCATTACCGCTTAAACAGACAGTCTCTGCAGACACTTATCTACAAAAGCAGGGCAAAACGTAACTCCTTGTGTCACAAAGATGACACTATATGCTCTTAGCCCATCTTTTAAAGATTTACAACAATGTGTTGTTGCTTTAATCAGGGAAGTGGCCCTTGCTTCGGTGACTCATAGATTTGGGTTTTGTGATCATCTTGTAGTGGGAATGTTTGGGTTGTGTCAGACTTTCTGTGAGGAATTTAGTCGAGAAACATCGAGCCTCAAAGGGCCCACCTCCCTGAAGACCTAGACATCACAGAAGAGTGGCAAGTCTTGGGCTGAACAAAAGTAGGTCGTTAAAGTAGATTAATGCAGTAAATCAAAGTCTGGAGCATCCTGTTATTGAACACTGCTCGTTTGTTTTGTTCTAGGAAAACAATTATGCGAAAGACAGCATTATCAAAATTACAAGGAACCTGTTATTCAAGCGTTATGAATCCTGTAACATGGTTGTAATGCCTTTAGAAGATGTATTTTTATTATGTTCAATTTTTTTTCCCTTTAATGTTACTTTGTTGGTAAAGAGGCACATTTTAGGTAGGCCTACATTGTGTTGCTGCAACACCTACATTAATCATCAATAGAAGGTTTATGTTAAATTATTAATAGTTGGCTAGATTGGAATAGATTTTTGGTGCCTACACTCTAAAACATGTTCTTTACAAGAATCAATGGTTCCATAAAGAACCTATAACATCCATGAAACATTTCCATTGCACAAAAGGTTATTTAATTGAAAATGTTCTTCAGATTATTAAAATGTTCTTCACACTAAGAAAAAAGTTAAACGAAAACCACCTTTTAGAACCTTTATTTTTTAAGAGCTTAGGCCAATTTTGCGGCCAGATGCTGCGTGAAGCACAGCATGCACAGTTTTCTTCCTTCTAGAACATTTCTACATTCTATACATTTCTACAAGTAGGCTATTTAATCGAAAACATAATAGTGGTTTATCCAAATATCCATTGACTGGAAACGAATGAAATGTAAAATTCCGCGCGTGAAACACTTTAGCGACTCAAACAAACAGGTCTGAACCGGTTTCATTCACGAAACATTTGTAAATAATTTTGAGAGTTAAACTGTAAGGTCTTTTTTTCTTTTTCGATGTATTAAGCAGATTTGAACGTGTAAATAAATGTATCTGGCGAAACAAACACACAGGTTTTCAATTATGGTGGAATCATACTGTTGTTAGGCGTTAGCCTACACAATTTGTATAATAAAATACACTTACCACAACACCTTAACTTATAAAATGTAACCGAGAACATACTGATAATAGGCAAATATTTACTGTTGCAACTTAGTTCGAATGAAGCGTAAAATGCTTTTTGAGTGATGATTCAAACGAACCGCTACACCGAAACGAGCCGTTCGAACGAACCGATTCGCTACAATGCATCGGATTTCCCAACGCTATGCCGAAATGCCGAAAGCGTCAGTGATATGCCAGAGCCCAAACCACGTGTTTTACGTAATGGAAAGGCAATATTTCAATTCAACCCCTCCTCCTTTTTGTCTATATCCAACACAGATCCAAGGCAAAGAGGAATACGTGCGAAATACTTTTCGGGAGGCAACGGGATCAGTAATGCACAGGTGAAACACCAAGCCGCACTCCAACCGCATCCTCAGCATCAGCATGAGTCCAGTGCTTTCACATTGATGAAAGCTCATGGATATTACTGACAGCAGCAGCAACAGCAGAAGCAACAGCAGCAGCAGCAGGTCTTAGGAAGACTTCCCTGAGAAACACTGAGCTGATGCTGGAAATGTGCACTTTGCTCGGAGGTATCGCTGCTTTTAAATGGGATGCATCCCCTCCAGGCTTCTGATGCCGTGAACATCCATCCACCCTTGATTTGAGTGATGAACTAACAGGGAACGCAAAGATCCGCCGTGTCTTTCACGTTAGTTTATAACGAGCTGCACGTTCCCCCTCTGCAGCACATGCAATTTATAGAGTATCTATTTTTATGACCGACCAACCTTTATTACTAAGAAGAATACCTTTGTTTTGCCAGGTCTAAAGAGAATATTTTACCTCCTGCATGAAGACGCTTGGATAGTAATACATATTTTTCTATGCTACTACTGGAAAACTGAGCATCCCATTGTATTCCTATTATTATGCAATCGCAGGAATCTGTGCTTTATCAGGGTGTCTAAGCTGTTGGATCGCTCCTCGCCCAAATCAATGTGGTTTCTTTGGAACATTTTCAGCAAAGGAACGCATATGCTGCAGTGTCTTTGTGGCAAGAGTCTTAAGAAGAACAAGAACCCAAGTGGTAAGAGCCATTGCGTCTTCTTCCCCTCTGTGTGTTCTGATCTGCAGTCAAATTTGTGCAGCAAGTCAGTGAATGCAGGCAAGCTGAGGATAACTTGAGCTCTAGTGGTGAGCCCAAACACAGATATTACAGCCGAAGGCATTAACATTCAACTTTTTTTCAACTAAATCCCACAGGTATGCAGTGTTAAGACCGGTCGAACTGTCTTACTCGGGCCGTATTTGTGTGAAACAGGCTTTCGGGTTCATTTCAGGGATGCTGCAGCATCCTTCTCAGTCCTGCATCACTTAAAGTGATGCTGCTCTCTGGCTCTCCTGTGCAGCATTTATTCTTACGTGATTATGTGCAGTGCAAAGACCTCATGCCATTTGTCTCTTTCTCTTCATTGGGAGATCATTAGCTTGAAGTTTATTCAGCTACCCTGTTGTTTCTCAACAAGATGGATACAGTTCAGTTTGTTCGACACACATTCCCCAAAAACAAATCACAACAAGGCGGTCTGCAGGGCACATTTGCGCAGTTTTAATGTAACAAAGCTGTTGACAAATACGGACACAAAGGAAAACTGTGCAGAGCGTGAGGGGACGGGTGGGAGTCCTAAGTTGATGTTGACACCTTCTTTCCTAGACGTTGACACTGCAGCGTAGTAGATCATAGCAGTTTTCCCATGCTGACATGACACATTTTTCCATTGTAGTTTAATGGATGCTCTGTCATTCTTGATACTGTAATTGCTTTTATTATAGTACTGTAGCACATCATTGTATATTCCAAAAGCATCATTGTGCAGTGATAACGTTTGACAAGTTTCATCTACCAACTTTTGAGAACAATTTTTTGGCTTTTTGATAGAAAAGACCTAACAATGTGTAAAATATCACGCATTAATTGATCCGATTAAATCCTGCAGACATTTTAATGGTTACACAGATAAGTAAAGAGCAAATTTATCAAGCAAATCTCTATTCAAATGAAAGCTGTTACTGTAAATACAGTTTAGGACCAAAGTTTAATCACAGCCACCAGTGATTGTCTCTCTCTAGCAGTAATGTCCAGGGTGACGTGTTCGTAGTGAAATGAAACCATCATTTTCTTTACTCTGTCAGTGATTAGAAGTAGCAAAGCGTGAGGTTTTTGATTAGTTTACCATGGCTATTACGGTCTTAGCTGCATAACATTAATGAAGAGAACAGAGTGCTGCCGGGGCCTGCTGGTTACAGTCTACAGCACACAGACTGTATTTTTAGAAACACAACATGCAGCAGGGGCAGCATGAAGTGTAATCACTGTAGTTTAGTTGTGTTGTATTCAACATCTCAGTCATATCATTTAGCACCTTCTTATATGCAACGATCCCTTGATGATCCTGGTTCTTTTTTTAGGGAGAAGTCACAGGCAACGTTTTTCCAGAGTTTTAAAGAGTGGTTTCAATGGCTGCCTTCTGTTCCAGCAGATGGCACTTTCAGATAGCCTTGTGTTGGCTAATGTTTTCCTGGCAGGGACAAAGTCTTGCACTTGGCAATGTGGATTGCAATGAAGGTTTGTGTTTGCTGATGCTGTAGGAGTGAGGTAAATACAGGTTGGTTCTCAACCTGCTGGAATCTGTGTGGCGTTACAGAACTTTCTCCCTCGGGATGCAAGTGAAGGGCCGCATATAACCTTTCATTCATGAATGCCTGTAATGGCTGCAGCTTAATTTTTAGTTTATGAGTGTAGAAGACTCATAGGATTCACTTTCACATAGACAATCTGTTCTCAGATGGCATTTATTTATAGAAGAGTTTGTCATAACGCTGTTAGATTATTGTTCTGTGCAGAATTGGCAGACTGGATCCTGTTGTGACTTCTGATGGTAAAATAATATTAAATGAGAGCGCTTACACACACACACACACACACACACACACACACACACACACACACACACACACACACACACACACACACACACACACACACACACACACACACACACACACACACACACACACACACAAACTTTCAAAGGAACATACACACATTAATTTAAGACTGTACCAACTACTGCGACTTTTAAAGGCATAGTTCACCCAGAAAATGAAAATAATAATAATACAAATAATCATACACCCTTAAGTCAATCCAAGAATCAAGACTGTTTGAGTTATCTTTAGTTTATGCATGAACAGCTTGCAGCAAAATTGCACCAAAACAATTTGTGTGTGTGTGTGTGTGTGTTAATAATGTGACATCCAGTTGCTGAATTAAACATGATACAATAGTCCATTTATCTGGCCGTTCCTCTAGTTTGTAACTCTGTTTATTGTGGGATGGATGTATTACGTCTCATTGTGTGGACTCTCACTGACTATCAGTACAATCTGAGATAGCGGTCCAGTCTTGCTGTAAGCCATCCTTTGTTTTTTTGTTCTTTTGATCAAAGCTTCCACAAACCCTCCTTAAAAGCCCAAATTGTCTGCTACCTACTAATCCACTGTGGTCAAAACAGCGGCAGTAATAACTCATAATGGAAATTTCATGTTTGTCAGGGCCGTTTCGTTCTCAATTTAAAATAAAATATGTGGTTCATAGGGGAAACACAAGAATAACATTATAAACACCATCCTTGTCACATATACAATGAGTGAATATTTTGCTTTAAGGTAAACAGTTTTTTGGAAGTCCTTACCTCTGTAGAATTTGCATTTATGATGTTAGGGGTTGTGGGTGATTGCATGAGCATGACTAAGTAGTTGCTAAGATGCTATGAGTGATTTTTTGTTTGTTGCTATGTGGTTACTACTGCAGAGTAGAGGGTGGTTGCTTAGGTATTGCTGCAATAGTCCATGCCCATGTTTCTATAATTGCTTGTTCCATAGATATGACTTGGGCCCGCCCTTTAATTCATATGTGATGTGATGGAAGCTGAAGTCTTCAGTGTCACATTAAAAATAATTCTAATGCTGATTTGGTGTACAAGAAACATTACTTATTCATGTCAATGTTGAAAACAGTTGTGCTGCATAATAGCTTTGTGGAAACTACTTTTTTGAAACCCTTTGAGTAATACAAAGTTCGAAAAAACATAATTTATTTTAAATAGAGATCTTTTGTAACATTATAGATGTCTTTACTGTCACTTTTGATCAATTTAATTCATCCTTGCTGAATAAAAATATTATTTATTAAAACAGAATTACTGACCCCAAATGCTTGAACAGTAGTGTATGATTTATAGCAGGGCTCCTCATATCTGGACCATTCCTGCAGAGTTTAGCTCTAACTCTAATCAAACACACCTGAGCATGCAATCAGAGTCTTTAAGGTCATTAGAAAATCTCAGGTAGGTGAGTTTGATCAGGGTTGGAGCTAAACTCTGCAGCAGATTGGACCTCCAGGGAAAGATTTGAGGAACCCTGATTTATAGTATCTAATAATGCTTAACACCGTTTATGAAACAACATGAAGTGTTATGCAACACGTTTTCAGGTAAAAGTAATTTGTGTATACATACAGGTGCATCTCAATAAATTAGAATTTCGTTGAAAAGTTCATTTATTTCAGTAATTTAACTCAAATTGTGAAACTTGTGTATTAAATAAATTCAATGCACACAGACTGAAGTATTTTAAGTCTTTGGTTCTTTTAATTGTGATGATTTTGGCTCACATTTAACAAAAACCCACCAATTCACTATCTCAACAAATTAGAATACTTCATAAGACCAATAAAATTTTTTTTTTAGTTAATTGTTGTTCTTCTGGAAAGTATGCTCATTTACTGTATATGTACTCAATACTTGGTAGGGCTCCTTTTGCTTTAATTACTGCCTCAATTCGGCGTGGCATGGAGGTGATCAGTTTGTGGCACTGCTGAGGTGGTATGGAAGCCCAGGTTTCTTTGACAGTGGCCTTCAGCTCATCTGCATTTTTTGGTCTCTTGTTTCTCATTTTCCTCTTGACAATACCCCATAGATTCTCTATGGGGTTCAGGTCTGGTGAGTTTGCTGGCCAGTCAAGCACACCAACACCATGGTCATTTAACCAACTTTTGGTGCTTTTGGCAGTGTGGGCAGGTGCCAAATCCTGCTGGAAAATGAAATCAGCATCTTTAAAAAGCTGGTCAGCAGAAGGAAGCATGAAGTGCTCCAAAATTTCTTGGTAAACGGTGCAGTGACGTTGGTTTTCAAAAAAACACAATGGACCAACACCAGCAGATGACATTGCACCCCAAATCATCACAGACTGTGGAAACTTAACACTGGACTTCAAGCAACTTGGGCTATGAGCTTCTCCACCCTTCCTCCAGACTCTAGGACCTTGGTTTCCAAATTAAATACAAAACTTGCTCTCATCTGAAAAGAGGACTTTGGACCACTGGGCAACAGTCCAGTTCTTCTTCTCCTTAGCCCAGGTAAGACGCCTCTGACGACAACTGTAGCCAAATTCCTTGACACGTCTGTGTGTGGTGGCTCTTGATGTCTTGACCCCAGCCTCAGTCCATTCCTTGTGAAGTTCAACCAAATTCTTGAATCGATTTTGCTTGACAATCCTCATAAGGCTGCGGTTCTCTCGGTTGGTTGTGCATCTTTTTCTTCCACACTTTTTCCTTCCACTCAACTTACTGTTAACATGCTTGGATATCAGCAGTCTTCCCCATGATTGTGTAGCCTAGAGAACCAAACTGAGAGACCATTTTGAAGGCTCAGGAAACCTTTGCAGGTGTTTTGAGTTGATTAGCTGATTTGTTGAGATGGTTGATGTTTTTGTTAAATGTGAGCCAAAATCATCACATTTAAAAGAACCAAAGACTTAAACTACTGCGTCTGTGTGCATTGAATTTATTTAATACAGGAGTTTCACAATTTGAGTTGAATTACTGAAATAAATGAACTTTCTACGACATTCTAATTTATTGAGATGCATCTGTACTTAAAGTGAAAGTACTGAACATATTTTATGTATAATAAACTGTACATGGAGTGGGTCTTTGGACCAATAAGATTTAACTGTGGGTTGGGCTGTACAGCTCAGCTCTGCAGAAGTTGAAACCAGGTACCTTTTGCTTGTTGTCTTCATGGCTAGTTTGGACTCAGATTTACATGCAAGGGATCACTTGTAGTTGTATTTTATTTTTTATCTGTTTGGACACAACACAGTATAAATATGATTTTTTTTTTGACTGTGTGTAGTTTGAATGGCTAAGAAATGTGCTAATACCTTGAGTTGCTATTTCCATGTTAGCTCAAATCTTGAGTCACATCCTACAAATACTGGCTAGAGAGCACTTTATGCTTTTCTGTACATCCAGCTAAATTACAAGCAAAATCAAATCTAGGCTTCTGCTGTAATCGATACTCTTTCACTTCGGCTGCCAATCTGATCCTCATCCACATACCTATCTTTTTCTTGCAGTGGGCAGGTAAAGGTGCCCTTGAATGTCTAGATGCTCTGCAGTGCTGCCATTAGTGCACTTTAAAAATTACAATCCCGTTTACAAAACTTAGCTTGTGCTGCCTTATCTGCCAAGGCCTCTGCTTTTTCTCTTAACATATGACACCCTGTTATCACATGCTCCTAAATGTTCACAAAATAATTATTTCACTTCAATGTGCTGCAGTGAATCTCTGAAGTGCAGTTCAAAGTATTGTATTTGTGTAGTAGGCTATTTTGTGTATGTTAGTACTTGTTTTTTAGCTTCCTAATGCTTTCCTTTGTGATTCCCCTCAACAGACTAACTATCTAACTATCTCTTGCCTGTTACGTTAATCAGGAACTCTTGACTAGGTTAAAGGGGGTGTCACTGACGAGTGACTAGAGGGCTTTAGTGGTATGGATGCTGTCAAATGGCCTGTTCGTGGTATTTACACTGACAGTGATTTACAGCAACAAAGTGACCAGACGTCATTCATTTTCAGTGACAGATTTGAGGCGACATATGTGACCATTGGCAAGGCACCATAGTTGGGCAGAGTTCAACTTTATGCAAATGCACAGCAATGCAACGTGTCAGCTAGCGATGTGACTGAGCAATATGCAACAGTTGGATACTGCAGTTGTGGTGGAATACTTATTAGCAACAAACAATACAGCAACTTGCCAACAATTCTTCTAATCTAACGGCATTTTTAGTAGTGTGACAGTAACTCAAAACAATTAGTCTTTTGTGCATTGTAGTTGTTGTTTTTCTTACTAGCATGACAAAATGCTGTATTGCTTTATTTGTTACACTGTATTCTACACAAGTGAGCTAAGGAGATGATCAGAAACAATCTTGAATGTTCTCTCTCAAGTGTTGTTGGGAAGTCTGATTCATTTTTAGTGAATTGATTTGTTCATTTCAACTAAGTGGGGAAAGTACCTTTCTGAGTCACCAGTTTTTAGTAGAAAAATAAAGGAAACTTGAGCAATTAGGCACTGCTTTGTATTATGAGTAGCTTGGAAAGCTCAAGTTTTAAAGTAGTTTCCTCTCAATTTAGATCAATGCAGTGGAATATGATATCAGAGGCACAGATCTGTATAGCCATTTATTAAGTCTATTGTGCAGAAGTTCTCCTGGCATAAACTGTGTTTGATTTAGAAGACTTCCTAAACATCTTGTTACACTATTCGTGGACTTTGGTTCTTAGTAGTGGAATCCTGACGGTCCTTTTTTAGTGGCCATCTTGGTGATGCTTCCTGTAGCTTTTCTCTAGCTATCACGTACAGCTACAATACCTTAATGAGAGAAAAAAGAAATCTTGACAAGTGTTTGTGTTTGCTAAGATAATGTTTTAGAGAAGACTTTATGTAGCCATGTCAAATCACTCAAATCAAATCACTTTTATTGTCACATGAACAACAGCACGTGTGCGTGGTGAGTGAAAAGCTTGGTCTTTGTATAAGCCCTTTATATATTACATGTGGCAGATTAGTTACTTTTTTGTCAGCATTAGAGTAAATCCAGCTACAAGTAAATCATCTCTGTATTTGGGTGCAAATTTTGTAAATTATACCCTGAACTTTACAAGTTCATCATATGTAGACAAAGTACTGTACAGGAGGTGATTCCCAATTTGTAGTATGCTTTTTTTAATGAACAGTCATTCTAATAGCTTTAAATAAATAACCTTCTATACACCTTAACCAGGTTAAATGTCATATTGCATTTAATGCAGATGAAAACAAGGTTGTGAGGGATAAACTTACAGTCTTTAACAATAGTATGCACTGTATAAAGGTCCTAGATCACGTAAAACTGTTTTAAGGAGTTTTTGTCTGCTGTAAGTTTTTTTCAGAAAGACGTTTCATCTGCTGAATAATTGGTATGTTGTTAAACAACAGTAGAATCCATTGATCGCACTGTACTCCTATCTCTCAGCCTTGTTTTCATTCCTATCAGAATTTATATGGCGCTACAAGGTCTATTGTGGTCTATTGTGTCTCTTTAATTACTTTTTCCATTTTTTAAGAGGCCGGGAATATAAAATTGGCCAATATCTCACTATTTTGGGCTGGTCTCCTACCTTTTAACTTTTAAAAACCAGAGTCAGCCAGAGTTTGAGATTTTAAACAGCTAACTGTTCAGTTTAATAGTTAACTGGCTGCTAGCTTACTTCTTGTGTTAGCAAGTCCAAGTTTTGCCCAAATGTTTCTCTTAAAATTGAAAACTCTCATTATCATCCCACACCGTGTGGAACAATCCACACCACCACACATTAAAGTGAAGGTCATGATCTTATCATGTGATGAAGAAGATTCATTTTTCAAGGTTTCAAGTAGTCAATTGCCTCTAAATGAAGAATCACCCAGGAAACATTGTAGACAGTGAGTATGTCGTAATTGGAAAAGCACAGCTGGGTTTCATCTCATAGTGGCACAATGAATCCTGTTCTCGCTGTTCATCACTCTCCCAAACTACTGGCCCTTAAACTGTTTCCTTTTCTGTCGTTCATAGCCATGTCAGCATTGTTTTTCTATTAGTAAACTAGTGGTTTCTGCTATTTCAAATGTTTCTTTTTCTTTTAGTCATAGCCTTGTCAGCATCATCTCTTTGTTAGTGAATGTCTTTCCTGCTCACTTTGCACTAAGGGGTAAAAATATCTTGCTGGGTTGTGTAATATCTGAATATTGCTGAAGTATATTTGCTTCATACAATTCTCATGTTTGTGCAGAAAACATTGTTGCTGTTGGAGTAATATCTGAAATCTACTGTATTGCAAAACGTACTACTAATTAGAAAAGAGCTAAACAAATATTATACAGTGTCTTCTTTTGTCACGATGACAACAGCAGTTTTAAGTCCATTGTGTCAATGTAGTGAAACGTTAGCGGTGGTTGTTGTACGACTAAAAGTCCTACTTTTTGAGCTATTTTGCTAAAACAGCCCACAGTTGTCTGATGTAACTGATTGCTGCATTTGCAGCATGCTGCAGGGTTAAAGAGTTGTTCTTAGTCTCCAAAAGTGCTTCTTCCACTCAAAGCTGTGTTTGCCGATAATATTCATGGCCTGTCTCACGTTTCTCTCTGGCCCCATTAATTGGAATAAACTTTACATATAGAGCAGTCCAATTAAAACAAAGCCGGACCATGGCCCTTCTGCAACACATTAGACGCAGTGGACATTTACATAAAGCTGCCATCAAGTTGCTCCTGTGGCTCCATGCTGCAGCGCCACACGGCACAGCAAAGCAGGCAGAGTTTGATTGCTCTTGGCCGGTTGCCCTGGAAGGTGGCATTAGCCTTGATACCCTCAGAGGACAAAGCAAGTGCTCCCTGTACTTGCATCCATCAGTGTTCAAGGGTTAAACAACAGTCTGGATTAGTATGTGTGCCATTGTCTATATATCATAAGTGCAACATGTGGATCATAACATCGTACTTTCATGTGGATTCAAATACCTCTCTCTCTTAGTTTATAAGCAATCTTCTGATTTTAATATTTTCTTTGGCACAAAAAAAGTTTATATTAAATACTTATTCAGCAGAATAGCTTCACACGAATTACCAGTGACTTTATTAAGACCTAAAACATAATCTAACTGTTTAATTTTGTATTATTACTTTATGGCATATTACATTTTGCAAATGCATTACAAATAGCTCTCGAGTTAAATGGTGTTAAAATATTAATTTATTGCAGTATTTACTTTAAATTTAGCAAGGCTGTAATTTAGATTACATCAATGTTTTTGCTTTAGTTCCAAGTATCGTTAAGGTTTCCAGAAGACATAAATCTGTTGTAGTTTTATTGAATGCATTCAATTTGCTGTTACTTATCAGTCGTGATATTTCCCCTTTCACTATTAAGCTATCAAATTTATTTCATCAGGAGGTATTGCTCTAGAGTCATATTTAACAATATAATTTCAAGGATAAATGATCTGTGAAAGTCGCCTTTATTCTGTCTGCTGAGATTCTGTGATGCATTCTCATCACATGCAGCAGGAATAAATCATCGTCATTGCATGCACACACACTGTAAAAAGTGATAAGTTGACTTAACTTAAAAAAAATCGAGGAAACCCTTTGCCTTAAAATGATTAAGTAAATAATAATAATACACAAATATGTTAAGTGAATTGTCAAGTTCACTTAACTTTTTTCTAAATTATTATTTACTTAAAGGGGTCATATGATGCGATTTCAAGTTTTGCTTTCTTTTTGGAGTGTTACAAGCTGATTGTGCATAGATAAGATCCCTGAAGTTGCAAAGACTCAAAACCAATGAGATATTCTTTATCAAAGTTAAGATTCTGCCACGCCCCCCTAAAACGGCTCATTCAAACACGCCCCCACATGTCTACGTCACGTTGTGGAAATATTTGCGTAAGGCATGGTTTCAGTAACTGCAGTAGTGTTGATGCAGCCCAGGGAGAAGCTGTGTGTTTCTGTGTTTCTTTATTTGGTCTTCCGAGAGTAGATGAATTTAGGAATCATTAAGATTACTTACAAAAGAACAGCATATCCCAGATGTTATCACAATGCATTTTATGGATGACCGTTTCGTGAACCTAGGAGAGGAGGTAATTCTGACTTTGCTATGACAATCTGGCACTTCTGAATCAGCGACTGTATGTTTTGTAATTAGTTTAAATATTTACTATTGACTGTTCACATGCAGATTTTTGCGTGCGTCCGTGTGGGAGAGAGAGAGACAGGGTCACATCTCAGCACATCAGCTAACTTAATCGCGGCTTGTGTGTGTGTGTGTTGAGAGAGAGAGAGAGAGAGAGACGGTCACATCACAGCGGAGTGTACAGTGCGTCAGAAATAATCTTAATCGCAGTTTGCGTGCAATCACATAAGAGCATCATCACTGTGTCTGTCATGTGACTCTGTTCTCTTTCTGGCTTGAACTGAGGGTAAAACTAAGGACATTATGAACTGTATTTCACATTTATTTTGAAAGCTGAAGCTCGCAATTATGGAAAGGGGCGTTACAATTCCGACGCAGCTTGTGGTGTTCGGCCAATCAAAATGCTCTGGGTCAGTTGGCCAATCAGAGCAGACTGCGCTTGTCAGAAGGAGAAACTTTTTAGAAAACAAAGCATTTGAGAGAGGCGGGGCATAGTACATACTACAATAATGTACAGTATTTGAAAGATAATGTGTTTTTTGAACATTAAAGCATGACAACATATTCTGTTACATCAAATACAAAAAAATAATGCCCTTTACTAATTTTAAGGCAACAGGTTTCCTCAATTTTTTAAGTTAAGTCAACTTATCACTTTTTATATATCGCAACTCTAAGAAAGGTGTGCTCAACCTTTTTTTTTATGTTGTCAAAAATGATCCCCACTGATTAAAGTGGATCGTTTTTACATGGCTTGTAACAGCATGTTTCAGACTGCCTCAATAAATCATGTGGCAATTTAGAAGGTCCCAGGTTCCCAGTACTAGTGTTTCTGCAGTCCTGGGCTACTGTAGTGGGATAGGGAATTATGCAGTTGAACCTGTCTCTGTTTTACCCACGACACATCTCAGCCCTATTTCAGCTCTGGAGTCCAGGTCACGTGACTGAGCATGAGCTCCAGTCATTATCCGGTACAGTGCTCTGATTTTTGTGCACACCAAGCTTCTTCATGCTCGAGGATATGGATTCATATAAAGCAATAGGCTTTCGCTCAGAATAACACAGATCACACTTTATGATAGAGAATCAAATTAAAATGAATGATACGAACAAGAAATGTTTTTGTCACACAATGATTCTGTGATTGTGACCGTGTAGATGCTGCAGTAAGCAGGGTTGTGTGTCATTCAGAACTAAACTGAGAATGCCTTTTAAATACTATTTTCATTCAATTTGAACTGAGGAAGCACACAAAATGAAGATCTGTAATTATAATTTAAAGAGAAATTAAAATAGAATAAAACTGATTTAATTTTTGGTATAAATGACCTGTAAACATTTTAGGGTGTATTTCCAGAAATATTAGATGATGTATTTTATATATTGCAGTATACTATATCATTTGTTTCATTCATTTTATGAAATTTTATGGATCATGAAAATACACAAAATTTTAAGGATGCACGATATATTGTCACCATATTAGTTACTGGCCATTGTTACACCTTTTTAAATGTTAGATATTTAAATCTGTATCCCTATTTCCTCTGTTTTTCTATTTAGATAATCTTTCCTGTCATGTAACATGCATTAATGTTAATCTTTAAAAGCAATAATAATTTAATAACAATGTCCAACATCCTGAACATCCATTTTTTAATCTTAAAAAATCATTATAATGTTGTTATACCTTATTTCATTTACAATATTTAAAATAACAGATTTTAGTTTTTTCTGTTTCATTTTATTATTTTTTTTACAAAATAACGTGATATTTTAACATCAGTAATAACTTGAAAATGATTTATCAGTCAGAATTTCAATGTCTGTGCATCCCAACTTTATAATGCTATAATTTATATATGCCAATATTTATTTTTTTGAAGTTATTTGAAAACAATAGTGTCAGCTATATAAAAAAAAAAAAATACAGCTATTTAGAGATTTTTTTTTCTACGTATCAGGGAACAAATAGGCAGAATTAGATTTTTAGCATGTTATTTAAGTGTTGTTGCAAATCTTGTGTTAGACTACGGAATATTCTTTTTTATGTTGAATTTCTCTGAATTCCAATTCGGTTGCAATTCATTCGTTCCAATGTACATATATACAGGGCCGTAGCTGGGGTTTGCGGGCCCCGGTGCAGGTACCAGTGGGCCCTGTTTGAAATAGTTTAATTTTGTAAATTAAATAGTATGTTTACGTTTTTTCAAGTTTGTAGGTGTGTGTTTATCACAATTTTAACAATAATCAAATGTAAAATATCACTGCATAGTCTTCGCTGTAAAAATTAAATATACAGTCAAACCAAAATGTATTCAGACACCTTCAGCATTTCTCACATTATCACAGTTTATTTGCTATAGTTTAGAAAATGTTAATAAAATATGACAAGAACTCAAGAGTTAAACTGTCAGAACAAATTCATCTTGATAATATCAGATAACTTTGATAGAAAGGTATGTAACGGATTGCAATCAACCAAAAATTCAGACAACTGTTAGTATGAGAATATTTACACAACTATCAATACTTTGTTGACCAATTACCAAGCAATGCTTAATTTATTTGAGTCTGTGGTGTAAAAAAGTCACATTAGCAATTAAAGAAAAAACGCTTAAGCAAAACACGGTCAGGTCAAAGTGTCTGAATAATTTTTGGTCCCAATTTTTTGTATCAATTTTACTGGTCCACTGTATGAAGAATTGTTGGGTAAAACATGTCAGTTTACTTTATTTTGCTATACTCACTTACATAAATGAACTATAGTGTCCTGCACCCACTAGTAAAAAAATATAAAAAATTAGATCTGGTATCTGAATAATTTTTTGTTTGACTGTGGATTAATTATTGTTTAAACTACAAAATAATTTAGTCAAGAGCAGTGATTCTTTCTTTCATTTTCTTGGATTAACATTAAGGACACTAACAGCAGCTAGTAAATTAGGCGCGGTCACTTTAAGATACAATGCATCCAATATAATGATGCACATCCAATTTCTGTCTCAACTGATTACTTTCACGTAAGACATAACTGATAGTTATTTCGAGGATACTCTCCAAGATGGGTATTTTGACATAATTTTGTATATGTCGGTACAAGAGCAAGAAGAGGCAAATTCGTTGTTCATGCGATTTGAGACGCGTCTCTCTGCGTGCGCACAGAACACCACGTGCTGGTGCTGAATTGGGCTCTTTCACATCTTTTTCGGTTTGCATGCATGTCGCTTTCACTTTAAACTGCGATTTGTATTTGTTCGTTCAGGTGCAGGAGGACGCGAAGGAGAGCTCGTTTCGGTGTTGTTGTCCATGAGACGCGGCTCTCTGTGTGTGCACCGAACACAGCGCGAGTATTCATTTGAGCTTTTCCGCGCCTTTTTTTGAATGCTTTAAACTCTTTTGAATGTTTAAATTGGCAAGGCTTAAAAACACGTGCAAATGATAAGCTGTCGTGACAACGCGCAGCAGTGGCCCGTCGACTGTCCTGAGCGTCTTTTTAGGCTGGCCTCGCCGGGGGGCCCCCTCAGCCTTGGGCCCCTATAATTGTCACCAACTTTCACCTCACTAGCGACGGCCCTGCTTATATTTCCAATTCAACTTCCTGTGGGGTTAAAAGGGAGCTGTTTCCCCATGAAAGTAACACATAAATTGTCAAAACATTTTAATAATCTGTTTTAAAAAGTGGAAATACTTACCCATTAATTTCATGTCAAGTAAGAAAATGTTCAGATAACATATTCAGCATGTTATGTTCAGTAACATATTCCGTAGTATCTCTCTACACAAATGCTAAACTGCCTGTACAGTTTCATTAACCTAGCAGATATATATATATATATATATATATATATATTTGGCTATGTCTTCATGCTTAATGGTTTGGCAAATAATTTCCTTTGAAATGTAATTTGTGGTAATCACATTGACTGAATAGGTCCTGTATATATTTGTTACATCAGGCTTGTGTCTATTCAGGCCGCATGATAATGGAGTAGTTTAGTTGCACATGGAGCTTGCACTTACATAACCATTCTTGGAAATAGTACATTTTATATTCTGATATAATTGAGCAAAGTTGAGCCATAGTAGTGGTGATGTAAACAGTCATGTGTGAGATTGACCTTTTTTCCCTCTACCAACATTCGAATAAGCTGGAAAAAAAACCTAAATCGGCACAGCGTAGACCTATACAACAGCTGTGCTACGCTAACAGAAAAATATCCGTAGGTTGTATGATTTTTGTGTGTGAAAGACCTTATTTTTCCTTTTGTTGAAATGGTTGCTGCACCCTGTTGAAATCAAACAACTCCTCTGCACCAGCCAGATCTTTTGATCTGTCAGAACTGCTTACAGACTTTCCTCCTTCTCGGCAACCCGTCTGGGTTTCCTTATGTAGTCATCAATGCGAATCACCCACAAAAATCTTGATAGTGACTCCTAACCATACGCCACATCTCTTGTGATACAGACAGCATTGATTTTGGAGTGACCCTCCCCCCACACTACATGCATTTGGCGATTTGCTTTCATTCTTAGGCCAGGCACTCAAACGCAGATGTGAATGTTTGAAAAAGTGCCCAAAATGTTGCTATGGCATGACAGTGGTTGACCTAAAAAAGAGAAAACTGAGTGTAGAAGACAGTTTATGCTAATGCCTGCTGTGGTGTCTGTCCCCTTGTGGTGAGAATGCAGCACATGCTTGTGTTGGAAAACCTGCGTTACATTTCAGAATGCAACATTGTGCGGAATCACATATTTATGTGAGCGCTGAAATTTGCGACGTGTTTTAGATATCTGACTGCGTTCAGTACATGATGTAAGCACGTGGTGGCACAAGTGCTGATCCAGATCCAGCGTGATGATGTTAACACATGCCTTGTGTTCAACGTCATCACGCTGCGTGTTCAATGTCATCCCACTGGATCTGGATCAGCGCTTGCGCCACCACATGCTTGCATCATGTTCTGTCGTGAACGCACGTCCACTAGAGACACAGTAGAGACCAAAATGTGGAATAAAAGTTTTATTTTTGTTTTCTTTGTGCATAAAGTATTCTCGTGGCTTTGTAAAATTACAGTTGACAGACTGATGTTACATGAATTATTAGGGATGCACCGATATGAAAATTTTGGCCGATAACCGATAATTCTTTATATTTGAAAGCCGATAACCGATATGTTGGCCGATAAATATATTTCCAAATTTTATATACTTTTTGAGAGCCTGATTAAAAAAAAGGTCTCATCATTAAAAGCTTCATCCCAAACACTTCAACATAAGCAGCCTAGTTTGAACAGTGTAAGTTTAAAAAATATTTTACTCACCCATTACCAAATTTTGCCATAAAAAAGTCTCTCAAATAAAATAAAATAATGCATAAATAATGCAAACAAGTCATTGGAAATCATTACATGTGTAAAAAATCTAAATGCATGTGCCATGGTTGAATAAAACGGAAGAGCCATCTGCATGGACAATAATGAAATTATATTAATTACTAAAGCATATTGTTGATGAAAATAAAAGTGGTGGTTATCATTAATAATGCTTCAGTGATTTTGAAAAAGTAACAAATTAATAGGCTACCACTGTTTTAAATAGCAGCTGTTTGACCTGCGTGCGCTGTATGAAGCTGAATGAACACGTAAACTGAAGCGCTTGTTATAGCGGGTTAATTAGGCTACATGAGAATCAGATATTTATAGAACATAAACATAATATTACAACTTATATATGCACAAAAATACGGAAATGCACAAGTTATTTTGAACTAAGTTATGCGCTAGTCAGATGTGTAACTCGTGGACGCGCACTTGGCTTCCCGTAACAACGCGCTGAAACACAGCAACTAAACCCAAAGAATTCACAACGTTTTATTATAATAATGTTCTCATTAGAATGTTATATACACGACAGTCCCAATCATAGTTATTAGTTGTGCGCTGCTGTTTGAGCTGCGTGCGCTGAGCTAAAGATGATCACCGGCAAACTGAAGCGCTCTATTAACTTAACCAAACACATTCTATATGGGATAAAGCAGATATACATAAAATAAACACAATATTACTACGTACAATTGCACAAAAGGCTGCAAATGCACAAGCGAACTTAACTTAACGTCATTTACAGTAATGTTCTTATTATAATTTTATGTAGCCTTTATGACAGACTTGCTCTGCACATGTTGAACATAAGTGTATTGTCCTTTTCAAAGTGATTCCAATCATATTTCAAGCATTTCAAAACCATCATGGCGAACAGCGCACATCTGAAGTATCTCTGAAGGAAATAATGCATTATTTATCGGCTTAAAGATATCGGCCAAATTTTCTTATCGGGCCGATACCGATAACAGAAAAAAATGAGCATTTATCGGCCGATACCGATATAGTGGCCGATATATCGTGCATCCCTATGGATTATTTTACCAATCTCCTTGCTACGTTTCTGGACATGGGAAGATTTAAGTTGTGTTGCTGTCTATGGAGGGTCTGAAAGCTCTCAGATTCAAACAAAAACATCTTAGTTTGTGTTTCGACGATGAACGGAGGTCTTACGGGTTTGGAATGACATCAGGCTGAGGACTTAATGACATAATTTTGATCTTTGGGTGAACTAACCCTTTAATACAGGTTCAGATCTTCAGGTGCAACCTAAGGTTTAGAGTCTTCATTTTTCAATGGCACAATAGTGATTGGCTCTCAATTTTTCAGTTACTATCCCAGATGTGTACATCACTATAGCACAAGTGTTATATGTGTTGTGGGCTGTACTTAGTACTGGGTTATGAAGGATGCAGCAGACTACCGTGACCTGACATACTTTTTTTCAGGGGCTGCAATCCAAGTACCAGTTTTGGCTTTTTAAAACACAGAAAGTGTGCTTGGTTACACTACAGCTTTGGATATATGCAGGTTTAACAATTCTCCTTCACTGGATGATCTTTTGATAACTAACATAATGCCATAATCAATAGAAAATGAACACACACACTTTTTAAAAATGATATTCCACTTAATAGCTCAACCTTAATTGTGTCAGTGAATAAGACACAGACTTTTGTGTTGAAATAGTCTACTGCATGCAAAAGTTGCATTAGCGTTTCAGGATTTCACCGCAGTGTGTCAAAGCATGTGTGCCAACTTCTAGGCTAAGGGCATTTTTTGTTTTTGTAGCATCGGTTTATTCGTTTCTGGTTGTAAACTGAATGTTATTTAATATATATTTTAACTCTAACCTTGCCTGTGGCTAGTGCTAGCTTTGCTTTGCTTGTGGTAGCTGTCAGGCTTTCCATGCGGGTGACTGTAGTGCTGTTTGGATTGCAAACAGTATGAATAACCTGTGAAAGCGAACAGTTGTCTCTCAGCTTGACTGTATGTGCGAGTAGAAGATTCTCTCTCTCTCTCTCTCTCTCTCTCTCTCTCTCTCTCTCTCTCTCTCTCTCTCTCTCTCTCTCTCTCCTTCTCTTTTTCCAGCAGTCTACTCAGGGATCTGAGCTACTGGAGCTTGTGCTGTGTAATTTTTGCTGCAGTGCAGCTGACGGTATTGTAACACCGCCTCTCGCAGAATATGTCTGCCTTTTTGCTGCACTGCCTCTAAGCTGTGGAGTAACTCCAAACTGCTTTGTTTAAGAACAATTGCATTAGTCTTCAAGTTTCGTATTCATCCATCATCATTGACATCCCTTGTGCTTTGTAGCCTTACGTTTACACTTAGATAGCTTTGTCAACATTATATGCTGCTGACCTTTAGGAAGTTATTATTCCCAGCATTATTGGCTCCTCAACTTATTTCACAATTCATTTCGTGGTGTTGAGTAAACTCTTACTATCGTAAATTCCCTTGACATTTTTTTCTTACGGTAATTGGTAATTCTACCGTTGCGTATGGCGTCATAGCACAGCTAATTGTAGGTTTATAGATAATTACTATTATTTAGAGGACTGTTAGTGTTTACTCATCTGCCCTAGGGCTAATTGAATACTTTCGCTAATAAGGATGCTTTCAAATAGAGAGGAGGAGGAGACTTCCGGAGAGAATGAGAGATGGTTGGAAAATGATTGAAGGTGACATTGAGCTTTGAAAGAACAGAAGAAAATTAAAAAGTTAAACTTGAATGTTTTTCCAGGTCAAAAGGCAAAAGACCATAGAAATTGTATATACAATGGCAATTTGCATGCAACAGGGTCTTAAAAAATGTCTAATTGGTTATGATGGGTCTAAATAATAATGTTGTTTTAACTCCTAAAAGTATTAGCAATTTATAAATTGTCTTGCAATCTTATTTGGTTTAGGTTGGTCATCATAAAAATAAACTTTTATCAAATACAGACTAGAAGTAAACAATAATAATAAATAAATAAAAATATTTGAATTATTTATACACTTTTTAATTTTAATGAAATAATTTGAAAATATAGACCCATAAATATCCATTTAATTTTTAAATGCAGGTGCAGCTGATCAAATACACAGAACAATGTGTAATAATCAATTATATAATACAGTGTTTTTCAAAGTGTGGACATATTTTAAATCAGGATTTTGTAATAAAATCATCTGGTGATGTTGCACCATCAATGCCCTTCCTGTCAGTGTTTTGACAACAAATGTTTATCGTGGTTATCAGCGATATTACTATAAAGATGCAGACCCCTTTGGTGTCTACACAGTGACTTGCAGAGCTCTTACGTAAGCAACAGTATTTGGTGCATTGGGAGTGAGAATGGCTTGAATAAAACTGTACTCAGAAGGTACAAGCTCACCTTGTCAATAAGAGATGCACTGGACCCATGAAGGCCTCTGTCTGAACCCTGTAACTTTTTTGTTGAAACAGAGTTTTGTTGTAACTACAACGTTTGGGGAATGCTCAAAGAGACACTAATATTTTTTGTACAGCTTTTCGCAGCACTGAACAAGCGTTATGTTTCCATGGTGAGACTGCTATTACTGGAAATTGGCAACGTGGTCTGTTCTGACCTGTAAGAACAATATCAGGCACAACATAATATCTAAGTGATAGAGATGTACTGTACTGGTAACACTTGACATTTCTCAAAAGTTTATCATTATTCGACAGCATATCAGTGTTTCTAGTGGGCCACCAGTGCCACAGAGCAGCTGCTTACCCCTGAAGAGACCATAAGAGCATGGTTGGCATTCACAAGCTCACTGCTGGCTGTTCAGCCCCGATGGTGAAGGTTGGTTGATGTTGAGAGGGCTGGAAAATGGAAACCTCAGGGTTGATAAAGATTTTTGAGAAACGCATACGCGCTGCAATCAAACTTGATGTGCAGGGTAAGTGCAACCTGGTGTGCCTGCTGTTTTGTGTTGCTAATTACAGCTCTGTTCCGTCTTTTAATGCCCTAGTGTTATAAGTCGTAATGTAATTTCAACTAGTCAAAACTCCAATTAGATGTCTGTAATGCAATTTGACTAGCAATGGTTCACATTGATGATATCTACAATGCAATTTTGATGCCAATTCCAGGTCAACAGATGCATAATTCAATTTTGACTAGTAAAAATCCCAGGCTCACATATCTAGAATATATTTTTTTACCAGTCATATGTCTACTTATGAGTTCCATTGGCTACTTTTTAGATATATTTCTTATACGTTTTTTAAAGCAAATGTTTTGTTTAAACATTAACATTGACACAACATTAACATCAAATTAAAATATTTGCAACTTATTTTTATTGGTAAAAATGCATACTAGTAATATTATAATTATGACTAACCAAATTGCATTTTATAAACTTTATAAAGTGCTTGTTTTTTTATTTTAGTAAATTATGCATTTTATTCTGTTAATTTAACTGATTAAAGTTATATTAAAATATAATATAATAAAATGTATTTTTTATGAATTGGTTTTCTTAATAGTTGAACGTAAACGACTTAACTTTTAAGGGAATGTACAAACACATTTATAATCATATGGGCAACAGCCTTCAATATAGTGTAAAAGTGATTTAAAGAAACTGCTCTAGAGAATTGCTGTAAGTCAGAGAAGCAGTGTATGTCTGCCGAATATCACACACCACAGCAGATATGCTGATCAAGCACGATTAAAATTTCAGAATCCGCAAACTAACTCTCTGCCGTTCCTTCCCCTCTCTCTCTCTCTCTCTCTCTCTCTCTCTCTCTCTCTCTCTCTCTCTCTCTCTCTCTCTCTCTCTCTCTCTCTCTCGCTCGCTCACTAGGGCGTGCAAAGACATGAGTGATTTGAGCAGAACTCTCTTCATTTTCCTCTTCCTCTCTCTGCACGGTTGTAAATAAACAGTGAATCAAAGTGTAAATCATGTGCAGTCACACAAAAATAACGGGGAAGACAGACAGCAGTATCTAGTGCCAGACAGACAAAACTAATCGCTGCATTGCAGATAATAAAAATGGAAGGTCAAGTTTTTTCTTATCATTACTTTTTTTATGATAAGTCTTTTTTTATTATTGCCTTTGTAGGGGGAATGATATGATTATGCATTCACTGCGTCTGGCATCCCCTCACATCCTCCTTACCTGTCTGGAGGGTGAGATGAGTGAGTCTCATTAGAGGAGCTTCTGAGAGAAGGGCAGACCCTGGTGCTGCAGGGTTGCAGAGCTGCCAGCTCTCTGGACACACATTCTGATCTCACTGTTACTGTCATTGGCAATTTTGCTGCTCTTTAAGGCCACAATATACTCTTACCAAAGTTCTTCTTTGTTTTTAGGGAAACAGAAGTGTGTGATTTTACTACTGATTGCAAATGTTAACAAAATATTGACGTTTATATTCTAAAAATGTGTGCATAACTTAGCAGAAAGTCTGCGTAGACAAGCTGATTTGAACCACAGAAATAATTTTCATCACTCCACAATTTTCTTTGATTTCACTTGAAATATATTGGGTCCCAGAGTCCTGCATGGGTCCTGTTTGGTAAACCCGCACCCGCAGTACTTAAAAGAAAACCCAACCAGCACTAATTTAATTCCATACCCAACCCATTTGACATAAAGACCTCGACCTAAACTGCACCTGCACCAAATACATCAAGATAGACAAACATAACTCATAACTTATTGTTGTTATTATCTTACATGGTTTGCAGTATGATATTGCAGGAGTGGTTTGCAGAATTATATTTTAGTGAATTTGCTCTGCATTTGAATGCAGTTGTCTCTCCTGAAATTCTGCAATATCTATGTGGAAACTTTTACTCAAATTGAGAATAGATTATAGGCCTATTCAGAAAGCCATCAAAGTGCTCACTTTATAATCAAGCTGTCAATCATTACAGTTGTAGCGCAAATGAGCACGATTTGTAATGTTGAAAATCGCATTGTAAATAGAAACCTTTGGCGGTCTTCAGACTACAAAGCATGAACACTAATAAGCACGGGACCGTCAGTGGTACTGAACTGAGTCGAAATAGTCATGGCTATTGGATCCGCATTCCGCCCGTGCCTATTGATTCCCTGATCTAAGCAAATAACAACAGCCGTTACATTAAATATTAACAGTTCTTTAGATTCATACCTTAGCTCTGCAGTCTGTTTTATAGTTTTGTTCACACACTCACACAAGTTCCACAAATAACCCTTTTTATCCACACGCATACATGTACATGCTTAACCTAACTCTTGATTGCCGTAGGAATGTTTTGATAATCAGGTGCCACTCAACAGACTCAAACCACACTCGCTTGGCACTTTGATAGCCATTCCAGAGGTCTGGGTCACAGGGTATTGTAGTTATTCATTGCTCTTCACACAACGTTTTGGATTCAGTAACAATTTAATATAGAGCATCAGTCTAATGGACTTTTTAATGATACTTATACTGTGTGCTGTTTGTCATTCTGGAGCAGATTGGCTGATTAAAATGTTGTTTAAGCTCCAGCCCAAGTCTAACTTTAAAATCTGACTGGTTGATGTGAATGTTGTTTCCGAAACCAACAAAGCATTTTGATGCAAACATTTTTTCATGTCCATGATTTTATTTCACATCTCAGTCAGTACATCACATTAACATCAAACGAGGATCGTTCCTCTCTCTCTGGACTACAAGAGCCCACGAGGACAGCCTTTGAGGGCTTTTGGATGTAGTCCATGCAAGAGGAGCCACATGACTTGCTCATTAGTAGCGAGTCTTTCTCCACACTACCTTATTAAAGTCAAAATGTACCCTGTTTATTTTCTTAATGCACATTCCTAGTCTTATTTTGAATTATTCAATGGTGCTTTTGATTCAAAGAAAAACAAATGCTTGTAATTTTTTCATCAAAATGTAATAACTTGGTCTTCCATTGAAATTATTTTAGATTTCAGCTAGGGGTTGCACCGACTAATCGACTAGTCGACTTCAGTGCTCTGCCTTGACGCTTTAAGCTTGACGTCGAGTAGTTGCTGGTCCAATTGATAGTTTTCACGTGACGTCACACCCTTATAGGAACGCCCACCTGGCGGGCAAAACGAAGCTTTGCTCCATTGACCTCCAGCTAGTTTTACGCAGATTGCATCAAGTAATAATGTAGTAAAACGCAGATATTAAAAAGCGAGATTCAGTGGACACCTTATTGATGATGTATATTTTGTACAGGCAAGAGGATGAAGCCAGAATATAAACGCAATGTGCAAAGTTTCACATTAAATGGCTTCCCATAGAAAACCATTAAAAGGAAAACACTCACCCGTTAAGCAGATTGCATTCACGTTCCCGACCTCATCTGCTTGCCTGTGTAAACTATGCATCATTAATGTGTTGATTACTGAATTTGATCTTTTAATATTACTGTTTTAAATCTATTAAGGCCCTTTAAGTGTTTTTACAACGTTTTGTTGCACTGTTTATGATTGAAATATTGCCGCCGGTGCTTAATATGGATTGCAAATGGAGAAAACTTGCATTTTGTTCAGAAATACCTTTGTTTTATTATTTTGAGAGGTGATCAAAATATTTGCGGCTGAGAAACAGATGAAAATTGAGACGCTTGTGCAGCAGTTCTATGGATGTTTTGCCCTCCACGTCTTCGAGACGGTCACGTGACTGAAAACTATCAATAGAGGGCGCAATAGGATAAGAAATCCACATTTACGCTCCGTTTCCAAACAGTTCAAATTACAAATGAATTCATACTCTGAAAGCGCTCCACAAGACTTGTGTGATTCTATTACTGGATGCTCGAAATTGAATGGGAGAACGCACATTTTAAACAGCTTATTGTACAGGTAAGTTAATCACGTTCTAACCTAATGCGCTGCTGCACTGTAACGCACACATAGGCTACAGACAGTAGCGCATACTGTACATCACGCGCAGATCGCGCGCACAGAATCATTCAGCTGTGATTTCTCAGTAAAATAGCTTAGAAACTGAAAAGTTCAAGCATATATTTATTAATAACTAAATCTAACAGCTTCACTACTAGTAGAGAGATGCTGCCAGGTAGAATTAATTCACACAAGCAATCACTCTCAAATGCATTCATTCATATGAATGTAACCTTTACTGTGCTACTTTTACAATTTTATTTACACATCAGTTATATCTGCTTGGTACTTTTGGTTAGGCAGATTGTCAGTGACAGTTTAAACTCTAATCATGCACTAAATGGTGCTTTATGGTTTAGGGTACCATGTTGTCCTTTAACATTCTTACAATTGACCTATTGGTAAGCCCATCCCCTCGAACGCAGACTAGCCAATGGCAGTCGAGTATCAGTTGCACAGGGAGCGGAACTCGGACATCTTTAGGTTTCAGCGCCATAGAGAAACACTGGAAGATGTGAAGCTCGCATCGGTTTTATGGGGTTTATTTATGCTTCAAAAATGGAAAAAGATGTGTCTGGGGTACTTGAAACAATGATTCCAGGTATCCTGAGAGGATGGGCAATATATATATTTTTTTTACAATTCCTGAATCCAAATAAAACAAAATGAGCAAAATGTTAAAAGTATTCAACCCCAATAAAAATGAAGACAAAAACTTTCATTTTCTGGTTGTCATACACTTATAAGTTACAACTTGCATCTGCTAAAGCAGAATGTTAATGTTAACTTATGCTTTAGCAAGGTATCTCTGGCTAAAACTAGCTAACGTTAAAGTTACTGAGTCCATGCTAATGTACAAACCTAAATAGCAGACTGTTCTCGCGTCTTGTACAGTGTAGGTCAAAAACACATAAACGAAGGTCTACATTTCACTGTCTCTTCATATTAAACTGGCTAAATGGTAATCGTACCCTGCGATACATGAACAGTGTTGATCCTGCATGTTGTCATCTGATCGTGATGACCGACCGTAATATGAGACTTCTCCCGCTTGTATTGTGTTCTGTAAACCCTCACTTCGAGTTACCCACCATATTTATTTTTAAATGTTTTATAAATCCCTCCATGGAATATTTAATTCCCATTTGGTGGCCTTCTGTGTCCAAAATTGTGCAAAAACATCGTGAGACAAGGTTTTCACACTGCAGCTGTCATTGTAAAACAGTGAGCCACTCTTTGCTTTTCCGAGGGAGCAACAGTAACTAAGGGGGGCGGGGCTTACCGATAGCTCAATTGTAAATAATGATTTGTTTTACTATTGGTAGGAGAATGTTTACGCGCATTGTCCCCAAGGTTATGGCATACATTGAAAGGTATCAGATTGGCACCTCACTGCCTAATGCTCGTTCAACAAACATAAGATAGGTTGTCACTACACCTCCTCCATCTATCTTGGTCGTGATTTGTGAAAACCTTCATAATAATGGCCATCTAAATATAGTTGGCTCTTTCAAAGGTGGCATAGCAACAGAGTTGGGATCTGTTGACTAAAGAAACTGAACTTCAGAACTGCCTTTTGAAATCTGTTTGAATAGAGTGATCTTGACTCATCGTCTTTGTCTTGTTTAGATGTTATATATTGAGGAGTTATGTAAAAAGCTGGGAAAGAATGGATGGGTGTTTGTTTCTATGAAGATGCTTGGTATGTTGGTAAAAAAAGACTTTAATACAATGCTTGAATATTGGACCCTACCTTGTTTAAAGTCGACATCAAGTTTGTATTCACAACCAATTGTATGCTACTTGTGTTATGAGGATATTCGGCAATAAATGTTTTTATAGTTTTCAAATATAAATAACATTTGAATTTTAAAGGAAATGTATATTGACAAATAGGAACAAAAAAGAGATAAACAACAGGTAAACAAACTTCATACATCCACACAATAGGTGTCAGTATAAAATATTCAGTTGCCATTAAACTCAAGAAAATGCAATAATCTGCTCTCTCTCCTACTTTAGAAAGTTCATATTACTTTGCGTTTGTTGTCTCAGATCTTCACTTTTTTTTCCACTCATCCCAAGTCACAGAGGAATCTGCTGTTTCTCACAGAGGAATCTGTGCACAATTAGTTACAACATTACAAGTTTTTGTAATGTTTCACCTTTGCTGTCTCATCAGGAATGCTGTATTATTTTAAATCAAATAGCAGCAGTTAATGAGATGTCACACTGGCTCATGAGGGGGTATGCTTCTCTTGTAGGTGAAGGCGGTGTGTGGTACAACTAAAAATATTTTGAACTTTCTCAAGGGCTCTTGTCTTCTGTTAAAGGTTGGAGCTTTAAAACGGAGTAATTATCATCTTTGACATCCTCTCGCACAGGCATTTAACCTGTTGCACTGACTGGCTTTCCCACAGGGGAACTGATGTAGAAATTGTTTTAATGTCTTCCATGAGTGGGCAAAGCAGCTGCTACATGATTCATCATTCTTTTTAGGAACGGCAAGAAAAAGGCAAAGAGGAGGATAGAGAGGATTGCATGGGAAAGATCAGTTTTGAACACAGATTGATGAGATGGACTATTTGCTGGTGCTTTGAGTTGTTCAAATCAAACAGTTATTAAAGAGATAGTTCATCTACTCACTCTTAGGCTTGGACATTTCAGGACCTGATTCATATTTTTAAAAGTTCTGAATCCAAGTGATTGTCATGACTTTGAGTAAAAGTATTGGCTCTTCCAAAGCCAGTGTTGTCCAATTCATGAAATAATGACTCTAAATCCTATGATTCTAAATCTTAACACCGGTCCTTGCAGAGCCACAGTATGTCACGTTCTGTATCTCAAAGTGTTGTGTATCAGATAGAGGAAGGAGAGGGTGAGACAGACCGAGCGACATGTTATGTCAGGTGATGGGTCAATGTTTGAAAGAGAAAGAGGCCTCTAACATATAAAAGAATGACATGAAAAAGTGACGGAGGGGGGGTTTGTTCAAAGTTCTGGATCAATGAACCAGGCAGCAAAATTTTTCCTACTAATGTCTTTCATGGCTCAGAGGACTGGTAGCTCTAAATGTGCAAAAGTGGAAAATGTCAATGCTATATCCATGAAGAAATTCCAGTAAAAAAGCCTGACTTAACCAAAGTCTCTTATGCAATATTCACATAGCCCTGGGTAACGTGAAAGTAAGGAACCATTCATTTGTGAAATGACTGTAGAGGCTAATAAATTACCTCTATAAGTTATCCACTATTATTACTGTAATTCACTGATTTAATTTATACAAAGGAAGCCAGCTGGTCTCATGAGACTGTGGGCAGTGCTCAAAGTTTCCGCATCCATTATTCCCCTCTGGAGATTCAAAAGTGATAGTTTTACCCAACACAGCAGTATTTCCTATAGAAGGCTCAAGTAAGGGGTCTGGAAGTAATTAAGTTACCAGTCATTGTTGGGTTGACTAAGCAGATGCTGAAACAGCAGCTCCCAATACACCAAGATTTCTCACCAAAAAGTGGAATCGCATTTCTTTAACTTTACATAACATGCAGTTTTGAAAGTTTAGGTTGCGGGATGCATTAATTATTGGTGGTGCTTGCTAAGGCAGGTTGCGTGTTTATCATATTTAGGATTGTTGTATGACTTCAAAACGAGGAAAGTTGTGCTGTTTGTTTTCAAAGTGCTTGGACAGGTGAAAATAAATCCCTAAATTGAAGAAAGTCGCACCTTTTTATTCAACAGTGTTTTTTTAAAAACTTTGCATATATATATGTGTGTTTGTATGTATGTACAGTATCTCACAGAAGGGAGTACACCCCTCACGTTTTTGTAAATATTTTATTATATCTTTTCATGTTACAACACTGAATAAATTACACTTTGCTACAATGTAAAGTAGTGAGTGTACAGCTTGTATAGCAGTGGAAATTTGCTGTCCCCTCAAAATAACTCAACACACAGCCATTAATGTCTAAACCGCTGGCCACAAAAGTGAGTACACCCCTAAGTGAAAATGTCCAAATTGGGCCCAATTAGCCATTTTATCTCCCCGCTGTCATGTGACTTGTTAGTGTTACAAGGTCTCAGGTGTGAATGGGAAGCAGGTTTGTTAAATTTGGTGTTATCGCTCTCACTCTCTCATACTGGTCACTGGAAGTTCAACATGGCACCTTATGGCAATGAACTTTTGCTCTACATAAGGATGGTGTAGGCTATAAGAAGATTGCCAAGACCCTGAAACTGAGCTGCAGCACGGGGGCCAAGACCATACAGCGGTTTAACAGGACAGGTTCCACTCAAAACATGCCTCGCCATGGTCGACCAAAGAAGTTTGAGTGCACGTGCTCAGTGTCATATCCAGAGGTTGTGTTTGGGAAATAGACGTATGAGTGCTGCCAGCATTGCTGCAGAGGTTGAAGAGCTGGGGGGTCAGCCTGTCAGTGCTCAGACCATATGCCGCACTCTGCATCAAATTGGTCTGTATGGCTGTCGTCCCAGAAGGAAGCCTCTTCTAAAGATGATGCACAAGATAGCCTGCAAACAGTTTGCTGAAGACAAGCAGACTAAGGACATGGATTACTGGAACCATGTCCAGTGGTCTGATGAGACCAAGATGAACTTATTTGGTTCAGATGGTGTCAAGCGTGTGTGGCAGCAAACAGGTGAGGAATACAAAGACAAGTGTGTCTTGCCTTCAGTCAAGCATGATGGTGGGAGTGTCATGGTCTGGGGCTGCATGAGTGCTGCCTGCACTGGGGAGCTACAGTTCATTGAGGGAACCATGAATGCCAACATGTACTGTGACATACTGAAGCAGAGCATGATCCCCTCCTTTCGGAGACTGGGCCGCAGGGCAGTTTTGCAACATGATAACAACCACTGCCTTGCTAAAGAAGCTGAGGGTAAAGGTGATGGACTGGCCAAGCATGTCTCCAGACCTAAACCCTATGCTCAATCTGTGGGGCATTCTCAAACGGAAGGTGGTGGAGCGCAAGGTATCTAACATGGAGTGGAAGAGGACTCCAGTGGAAACCTGTGAATCTCTGGTGAACTCCATGCCCAAGAGGGTTAAGGCAGTGATGTAAAATAATAGTGGTCATACAAAATATTGACACTTTGTGCCCAATTTGGACATTTTCACTTATTGGTGTACTCACTTTTGTGGCCAGCGGTTTAGACATTAATGGCTGTGTTTTGAGTTATTTTGAGGGGACAGTAAATTTACACTGTTATACAAGCTGTACACTCACTACTTTACATAGTAGCAAAGTGTAATTTCTTCAGTGTTGTCACATGAAAAGATATAATAAAATATTTAAAATAATGTGAGCGGTGTACTCACTTCTGTGAGATACTGTATGTTGCTGGATATTGGCAGGAACTGGAACACACTGTCGTATGCGCCGATCCAGAGCATCCCAAACATGCTCAATGAGTGACCTGTCCGGTGAGTATGCTGGCCATGCAAGAACTGAGATGTTTTCAGCTTCCAGGAATTGTGTACAGATCCTTGCAACATGGGCCGTGCATTATCATGCTGCAACATGAGGTGATGGTCGTGGATGAATGGCACAACAATGAGCCTCAGGATCTCGTCACGGTATCTCGGTGCATTCAAAATGCCATCAATAAAATGCACCTGTGTTCGTTGTTCATTGCACCTGTGTTCCATAACATACGCCTGCCCATACCATAACCCCACCGCCACCATGGACCACTCGATCCATGACTTTTATTGTGGCCAGTCTTAGGCACACCTGTGCAATAATCATGTTGTCTAATCAGCATCTTGATATGCCACACCTGTGAGGTGGATGGATTATCTCGGCAAAGGAAAAGTGCTCACTAACACAGATTTAGACAGATTTGTGGACAATATTTGAGAGAAATAGGCATTTTGTGTACATAGAAAAAGTCTTAGATCTTTGAGTTCAGCTCATGAAAAATGGGGGCAAAAACAAAAGTGTTGCTCTTATAATTTTGTATTTAGTCTCTCATATACATATACACACACGGGGTGCACATAGTGGTGCGCAGGTGAGTATGCATGATCAAAATAAAACAATACACTGGGTAAATATGTTCAGACTGCTCATTTGCGCACCTACATAGTTCACAGCTGTTAATGCACAATCACCTTTTCAAATCAACTAACTGTAATATTGTGTAAGATTTCCATTCGAACTGAACGCATAAATCTAGTCTATCGCTGCCGTTTTACAGCAAAATACAAAATTGACATTTCATTCACTGACGCACTTCACTCTGCAGCAACAAAACTGTCAAACAAAACAGTGAATATTAGAATTGTATTTTTTAAGTATGCTATAAAATAATTGTATTTTTATTTAATACTCTTTTTGTATTTTAAAATGTAATAGTATTAGTAAAAACCTAAATTAAGTGCAATAATAATATTATTACTATTATTTTATTATTATTGTATTACTATTATATTATTAATCTCTAATGCTCTCATGAGAACCAGAATGAAAAACTTATGTGCACCCATCTATCTATCTATCTATCTATCTATCTATCTATCTATCTATCTATCTATCTATCTATCTGTCTATCTGTCTATCTGTCTGTCTGTCTGTCTGTCTGTCTGTCTGTCTGTCTGTCTGTCTGTCTGTCTGTCTGTCTTTAAGTTATTTTTCTCTTGACTTTTTTGTTGACACATTAGCATCCTCTTAGAGGATTGAAAACCCCTTGTCAACAGGACACTCTTTTTAGCTTGCATTGCTTGTCTGCTGATTTACACCTACAGATCAGCAAAGACACTTTTCAGGCAAATGAAATTAAACCTAAGCTTAGTGTGTGGTGCAGCACTCCACAAGAGAATAGTGATTCAGTTATACAGATTGTATTTATTTATTTAATATGTCGATTTTTTTTAACACTTCTATTTACATGTGGTAGCTGGTAAAGCCCACAAGCACACAAAGCACTATTCACTGTGGTGTAATGTTCCTGTATCAAATGTCAGTGCGTTTATAGAGGACTGCTCTACTGGCTTTAAAAGAGGGGAAATCTCTTTGTGACTAGCTGTGCTTCCTCTCAATCTATCGGCCTGTATCCATTTTCCCTGCAAGGGCAACATCGCAACACTGGACCTGCCCGGAAAGGCAGGTGTCAGGAGAACCCGATCCCCTCGGGGAGTATAGACCTGTGATTCTGCGGGCCAGTGTCTTGTTGAATCCCTTAAGATGACCTCCCTCTGTCCTTCAGCATTTTTGAGTGGGTAGAAAGTTGAGAGAATGAGACAAGAAGGAAAAAACTCTTATCTCTCAGAAACCAAATCCTTTGATGACACTGCCGAATGGATTTTAGGGGTCTGCATGGATCTCTGGCGAAGAGAAAGTGAAAGTTTGGAGTAAAGGATGGACAAGTCAGACAGCATTATAGAATGAGCTTAAACTCTTTTCTATTCTGGGTTTAATACAAATTAAGCTCGATTGACAGCTTGTTTTCATACTCAAATTATGTTATGTTCCTTACATTTTGTGATTAGTTTGTAATTTTTCATGCTATAGTAATGTTAACATACTGTTTATTTTATATATATATATATATATATATATATATATATGAATGAGGTTTATTGGCCAGGTATGTTTACACATACGAGGAATTTGTTATGGTTACAGAAGCTCCACAGTGCAACAGAATGACAACAACAGTACAGGACACAGATAATAAAAGATTAATATACAAATAGGCATTGTACAAAATAGCAAAAACACAATATATAATATAGACGTGTGTACAGGTCTGATCTGTTATGTGCAAATTTAAAATGTAAATAAGTCCAGGTACATCTCAATAAATTAGTATGTCGTGGAAAAATAAATTTATTTCAGCAATTCAACTCAAATTATGAAACTCGTGTATTAAATAAATTAAATGCACACAGACTGAAGTAGTTTAAGTCTTTGGTTCTTTTAATTGTGATGATTTTGGCTCACATTTAACAAAAACCCACCCATTCACTATCTCAACAAATTAGAATACTTCATAAGACCAATAAAAAAAAACATTTTTTTAGTGAATTGTTGGCCTCCTGGAAAGTATGTTCATTTACTGTATATGTACTCAATACTTGGTAGGGGCTCCTTTTGCTTTAATTACTGCCTCAATTCGGCGTGGCATGGAGGTGATCAGTTTGTGGCACTGCTGAGGTGGTATGGAAGCCCAGGTTTCTTTGACAGTGGCCTTCAGCTCATCTGCATGTTTTGGTCTATTGTTTCTAATTATCCTCTTGACAATACCCCATAGATTCTCTATGGGGTTCAGGTCTGGTGAATTTGCTGGCCTGTCAAGCACACCAAAACCATGGTCATTTAACCAACTTTTGGTGCTTTTGGCAGTGTGGGCAGGTGCCAAATCCTGCTGGAAATCAGCATCTTTAAAAAGCTGGTCAGCAGAAGGAAGCATGAAGTGCTCCAAAATTTCTTGGTAAACGGGTGCAGTGACGTTGGTTTTCAAAAAACACAATGTACCAACACCAGCAGCACCCCAAATCATCACATTTTGAAGGCTCAGGAAACCTTTGCAGGTGTTTTGAGTTGATTAGCTGATTGACGTGTCACCATATTCTAATTTGTTGAGATAGTGAATTGGTGGATTTTTGTTAAATGTGAGCCAAAATCATCACAATTAAAATAACTAAAGACTTAAACTACTTCAGTCTGTGTGCATTTAATTTATTTAATACACGAGTTTCACAATTTGAGTTGAATTACTGAAATAGATTAACTTTTCTACGACATTCTAATTTATTGAGATGCACCTGTATGTGTGATGAATAAATTATGTATAATAGTGTGTATTGTGTGTTCCACGTTATTGTCAAGTGTTCATGAGATGGATTGCCTGAGGGAAGAAACTGTTCCTGTGTCTGGTCGTTCTGGTGCTCAGAGCTCTGTAGCGTCGACAAGACGGCAACAGTTCAAAGAGGGAGTGTGTTGGATGTGAGGGGTCCAGAGTGATTTTTCCAGCCCTTTTGCTCACTCTGATGAGTACAGTTCTTGGAGAGTGGGGAGGGTTGTACCAATGATTGCTCAGCAGTCCGGACTCCGGACTACCCTCCGTAGTCTTCTGAGGTCAGATTTGGTTGCTGAGCTGAACCATACAGTTATTGAAGTGCAGAAGATGGATACAATGATGGCAGAGTATAACTGTTTCAGCAGCTCCTCAGCTGGTGGCAGAAGTACAACGTCTGCTGGGCCTTTTTCACAATGGAGTCTATGTGATTGTCCCACTTCAGGTCCTGGGAGATGGGGGTGCCCAGGAACCTGAATGACTCCACTGCAGTCACAGTGCTGTTCATGATGGTGAGTGGGGGGAGAGCAGGGCTTTCTCTTGAAGTCCACGATCATCTGCACTGTTTTGAGCCTGTTGCGCTCCAGGTTGTTAAGACTGCACCATACAGCCAGCTCCTTAACCTCATGTCTATAGGCAGACTCGTCACCGTCCTGGATGAGGCCGATCAGTGTGGTGTCATCTGAAAACTTCAGGAGCTTGACAGAGGGGTCTTTGGATGTGCAGTCATTGGTGTACAGAGAGAATAGCAGTGGGGAGAGAACGCATCCCTGAGGAGCTCCAGTGCTGATCGTACGGGTGCTGGATGAGAATTTTACCAGCCTCACTAGCTGCTGCCTGTCTGTCAGGAAGCTGGTGATCCACTGACAGATGGAGTTAGCTTATTCTGAAGGGTGTCGGGATGATGGTGTTAAAAGCGGAGTGAAAGTCTACAAACAGGATCCTCGCATAAGTCCCTGGTCTGTCCAGATGCTGCAGGATGAAGTGCAGTCCCATGTTGACTGCATCGTCCACAGACCTGTTTGCTCTGTAGGCAAACTGCAGGGGGTCTAGTAAGGGTCCAGTGATGTCCTTCAATTTCAAATAAGCCAAAAACAGTCTTTCAAATGATTTCATGGCCAAAGACGTTAGAGCCACAGGTCTGTAGTCATTAAGTCCAGTAATTTTGGGTTTCTTTGGGAGGGGGATGATGGTGGGGCGTTTGAAGCATGAGAGGACTTCATACAGTTCCATATATACACACATATACATAGGCTATACATATACATATATACACATATACATAGATATATATGATGTTAGCGTTTTTAATTCTATAACTATGACCATATTATTATTCAGTGAATCTGTTGAACAATCTGAGAGCCTCAGATTTGCGTAATTTGCAATATGGGATTGCTATTAGAATGCTGTTTGTGTATGAACACTGTCTAATTATAGAGAGACTCTAGCGTGTCCTTGAAGTACATGACTGCTGAGGTGGCTGTAGTTTGCTGCAGTGGTGACTTAAGGGGAGATCAGGGGTCAGTTTTGTTGTTGGATTCTCTGATTCACGCAGCCTCTTATTTTATTTACTCTCCTGAAGTCAGGCAGGAGCGTTGATGATGCAAACAGGTAAGGGTAACAGACAAGGACATGTACCTGAAAGCTAAATAACTGCTTTTTAATTTTTTGAGTTATTTTGAAAGTTATTTGAGAAGCTAGGTAAACAGTACTTTAGCAGTAAGTTATCACAAAAAGTGATGAGAACTGATTAACAATGAAGTCCCTAGTAAGCACACATATATCACAGGTTTCCCATCTAGAAAACTTTGTGTGTGTGTGTGTGTGTGTACAACCATCTGAAAACATCATTAAGTATACGTTTTTATACATTTTAATTAATTAACATCACAAAAACATATGCTGACTGTCAATCTAGCAGCTTCCAGCACATACTGTACGCACCAAATAGATGTCTCTACTATTACGAGATATATGTTAAAGCTTATAATAAAGCAAACCTCAGTGGAAACTGTTATGTCTGGTGTGCACACAAGTATGATCACAACATGTATCTGTAAAGAGAACTGATGTCATCACATCCAGAGTTAATGGGGTCAAAATCATTGTAATGATGGGATTGATACTCAGTTGTACTCGTTTCAGTTAGTCAGTCATTTCCTGGTTCAGGCACTGTGTGTGTGTGTGTGTGTGTGTGTGTGTGTGTGTCAGTAGAGCGGGGACTGTGTTTTATTGTGCCTTAACTGGATTATGAATCCATAAATGTCATATCCCCCCAGCAGTATGGTCTGTGCTGGTTATTGAGGACTAGGTTCTTCCTTCTTTCATATCTGAGATTTTCATGGCCTGGAGATGTGATCCTGCTGTATGGAAGTTTATCTATATACCTAGAGAGATGGTTCTTGAAACGTTAAATGTTTTTAGAATACAAGATATGAAATATTTAAAATGATCAGAGTGTGTGAGTTATCAGTGTTGAGTGTTAACTAAATAGAGTGACGCTACTAACTTTACTGCATCTTTTCAGTAACGTGCCAGCCTGTTTTCCTCAATGACAAGTTAGTGTATACGATTTTTTTTGGTCATCTTGTGACCTATTCATTAAAGTACTCAATTCAATTTAGTGTAACACATTACTCAAGATTAGGGAGTCTGATTCAACAGGAATGTCAGAAGCCAAGTCCTGACTGTGGCGAAAGGAGGAGTTGGGGATGGAGGAGGCTAATTTGCTTCTGAGCAAGCTGCGGAATAATACTAAATAGTAGGGCTGCCGTGATAGGTGTCGTATTCCTATCGGTAGATGTGATCAGCAGAGAGTCAGCTGATGCAAGCTTGACTCACGTGACCTGCCAGAACTAACGCTATGCTTGATTATTATTATTATTTTGCTGAAGCAATATATAAATGCATTCATTTCTCCTATATACTGCACTGGACAGTCCAGTTCATTTTAGTTAGTTTATTCCTGTGCAAGAATTATGTGAAGGAACCGATGTAAAAGCATTTCTTTTTTCTTTTTCGCTAATATATTTGTTTACATTTAATGTTGCAAATTCATTTAAATCTTTTATTAGAGAAGTAAGGCTGTGATTTAAATGAAACATATGTATGTTAAAGATATAGCCCAATTGCATTCATTTCTCCTATATACTGCAGTTAGCTGTTTTTTTGCAAATTCATTTAAATCTTTTATTTAGTTTAACAATTATAAATAACGAGTACCTACAAGTTTTGATGTTGCTTTCCTTCTTTCATCATGAAAACTTAAGTAAACTAGGTCCCATTCCTGAAAATGCTTAGTTGAATTTGAAAATATGAAAACTTATGTGTTATCAAATGTAAAGCTTGGGTCACTTCTAATATCAAATGTCCTGATGAAGGTCTCTGTTGAAATGAGTTCATGTTTTCCCAAAGAGGAGAGGGATTTCTGTTTTTCATCTGAAATGCAGCAGCCGCATGAGGAATAATTATCCATTACCTTCTCCAAACACAAATCTGTGAATTTTAAACAGGACAGACAGGACTACATTAAATGAGTTTCTTTCTTACTAAAAGAAGTCTATAAAAAGACCAGTTTTGGCTACAACATTAACAATTCCTTTACTGTTGTTTAAAAAAATAGTATTTGTGAAATATTCATGATGGATTTGTTTTAGCACAAATCGTATTACTTATTCATACATTGGATGCCATGGAAATTCATCACAGGCTTTTCAATTTACTTAGAAATGCCTCGAAATGCTCTTAACCAGCATTTTTTGAGTTTTGGCTGCAGTGTAGTGCTGCATCCCACGTTCAGGGTTTGGCTTCCTGGTTGGATCAAGTGAATGCTCATGTAAGCAGTATTTTAGCCAGGAACACTGCATTTGTTTTTAAGGATTATTTTCTTAGACTCTTGGATTGTTTTTGGTGCCAACAACTCTTCTTTATTATTTATTCATTCATTTGCATTGTAATGCAGAACTATGCAGTGCTGACCCCAAGGGGCTTTACAGTTTGACCAGGGCTTGACAGAGACATTATGAATTGTTGTTGATATGTTGTGATATAAAGTACATCCGCATTATATATGCACAAAACCTGCTTTCTTCAGCTTCCTTTAACCTAGGGAAGCAGGGATTGCTGTTAATTATAAAAAAGTAATGTGTTAATGGAAATTAATTGAATCTGTATATATATTATATTGTATTGTATTTATTATAATGTCAATATTATATGCATTTTTCCTTTACAAGGCAAAATAAAAAAATGCATTACTAATATTGTGTTATTCAGTTTACTCTAACAGAATAAATAACATGCACAGTAAATATGAATGATGTTAGTTATATTGCAAATGAAAGCAAACAGCTTTGTTTATCCTTGGGAAAAGCAAAGTAGCAGCACAGCGGAGAACATGTCTTCCTGCTTGATGCCAACTGGCCCCAAACGTTATCCAAATAAACATTAGGACTAACAGTACTATTAGCTAATGCAAATGGATTATCTCCCTGGTTCATCTCTCTGCTGTAGCCCATGGGTAGTGCTTGGCGTGGTGTGTTTCTGTGTGGCCGCTGCAATGCTGACTTGCTGGACATGTCTGGCTGTGATGGATGATTCCATGAGATCTGTGTGAAGGCCATATCCCTGAGAGAACAGCTTCATACTCCACCTTTGCCATGCTCTACAGGCGGCCTTGCTGGTGTCGATCGCTACTGGCTCACAGCTGAGTGCCCCATCTACACAGCATGCTCTTAATTGGCTCTTTAATTGCCTTCAACCTGGCAAGTCTAGGCATGTTGTACGTACAGGCTGGCGACATAGAGCTGTTATTTTAACCTCAATCAAATCTTTCAAAGAGGTCAGAAATTCAGTTGAATATTGAGCGTGGTATGAATTGTTGCTCCAAAGTTGTGTAAATAAATATTAATGCAACAAGAATTTATTGAATTGTGTTACCTAGAGTTAGATTAGGCATAGTTTACCCAAAAGTTCTTATATGAAACACAAAAGGAGGAATTTAAGAATATAAATGTCTGTGTTGCCTTTTTCAAAATTAATTTTTAGCAAATAACTACTTAAACTGTTCTTAACACAAGCTATCATAAGCTATCAAAAGTCTTGAAATATTGCACACAAGATTTTGTTTTTGTCTCAAACAAGATTTATTTATTTATTTATTGTTTTTTGAGCTTGGCAGTGTAAATCACAATATCCTTTTGTTGTATGGAAAAGAAACCATTCTACAAATTCTGCAAACAGAAAAAGACAAGAGGGTGAGGAAAAGATAGCTGTTTATTTTTGAGTGAACTTTCCTTTTAATAGAAGAATAGCGTTTGAGCAAAGAGGCGATTTTTCAAGTTTTTATTGTCTATAAATAGCTGGTCAGCATGTGTTTTTATTGGGCTACATGAAAGCTCACTGCAATTATAATATGGAATCAAGGATTACTCTAAGCTTTACAATGTAGAGTGAAGGCTGACTTGAAAATAGGATTAAATTGAAACCAAGCCAAATTTATTTTGAAGTCACCTAGGCCAAAAGCAATAAGTCAAACTGTTTATAATAAGAAGGCTCTCAAATTCTAATGGTTTAAATGTATATATTCAGGGCCATATAGTGGCATACTCAGAGAAAGATGCTCTCTAAGTATGCCAGTGGTTGACTGGTCTTTTAAATACCAGTCTGTGAACAGCCAGTTCGTTGCAGGTACTATTCAGAAGTGAATGGTTCTTTAATTAGCAAGGCTGTTCGAGCCTGTATCTGTGCTTATGGGATTGAATGAATGAATGGAATGAATGAATGAATGAATGATGTATGAATGAATGAATGAATGAATGAATATCTTTATTGTCATTGTACAAGTACAACGAAATCGAATGCAATCCTTTGGGTGCATAATGTACAAACTTGTTGAGTCGTTTGGTTATATAATCTACACATTAAGTAATAGCTTTTCAATTAAATAGAGTGATGTAGAGAGACTGTATCACCCACCCGACTCTGTTCAGCTGCCTAATAACATTTATCTCAGTTGAGAGTAGGAGGAGCCTTTGAATACTCAGCTGATGTCAGAACAATGGTGAATGGGGCATTGTAGCCGAACGTCAAAAGGCTGATCAATAGCATTCAGCTTTTTATTAAGCAGCTCAATCATTTCATAGTCAACCATGAGGAAACTAAAGAGACATTTCCAATAGATTTGGCAGAAAAGAAAGCATTACCAAAATTGTACTTCGGCAGTTTTTGTTAGAAGTTACTGTGATGAAAGAGTTCTGTAAGTTATTATTAAGTAACTGTAAACAGAGTGTGAGTGCAATAACAGCAACTGACTGTGTGTTGGAAAACTTGATGGAAGCAGGTGTTGGTTCTCTTCCATTGTATCCCTGTGCAATATTGTTATATTTCTGAACTTCACGTGACGGCCAGAAAGGTGACCAGCGCTGTCCCCACCTTTGTGTAACGAAGTCTGCTCAGGTCAGGTTGGCGCAGGAAGTGTGGAAGGACGTCAGCGGAATTTGACCCAGATAGCTTTCCTCCACTTTGTGTGCTCCACACATCAAACCAATTTATTCCCCTCCTGTTAGTGTCAGAGCGTATTAGCACTGACTGCGTGACTGTGAGTCTGCCTGATGCGGTTCAGTAACCTACAGGGTCACGCGCTTATCTGAGAGAATATGACTGGGAGTTTGTACCTACATAGGGTGTGAACACAGAGTCACCCAGCCATAATGATACCTAATGGTTTCTCCACAAACCAAACCAAAAAAAAAAGCCCCTCAAAAATCCTTCCCTCAAGATGCAGAAAGCTGGCGATTGTGTAATATGTTGAGGGCCAAAAATATGAATATTAAAATATTAAGCAGCCCAACTCTTTTTGGCATTGATAATAGATAGAAATGTTTCTTAAGCACCAAATCAGTATATCTGAATGATCTCTGAAGGATCATGTGACACTGAAGACTAGAGTAATGATGCTGAAAATTCAGAAAGAATAAATTACATTTGAAAATATAAATATAAAGGCGATATTTTAAATTGTATTAATATTTCACAATATTACTCTAATTACTGTATTTTTGGTCAAACAAATGCTACCTTGGTGAGCATAAGAGACATCTTTCAGAAACATTAAAAACTCTTCCCGACACCAAACTTTTTAATGATCGTGTAATATCAAACATCATATCTCCCCAGATAAGCATTAGCACATTTAGAGTACATTTCACCTTGCAGTGCTCCATACTGCTGTTTGTTTTACAGTATTGGCCATGAGAAAGACACAGAGCTAAAGAACAGTGTTTACTCTAAACGGCCGACTCAGACAGCTGCTTGTTTGTGTAGGATAAACCGAGAGTGAAGAGGTGGCGCTGCTCACAGTTCACCAGTGCACAGCAGCTACTATCATTCAGTAGTGAGTGAACAAAAGGGAGAGGATGAAGAGAGTAGACAGGAGCAGAGATGAGGTATTAGTGTGTAGGCATACTACCTACACCACCCACACTTTGCATCAGTGTTGTGGACTTTAGTGTCCTGTGATTTAGATGCACTATTCTGTTTTTTTTTTTCATTTTTGTGAATAGTGAAATCTTTTATTATCTAACATCTGTAATTATCTAACATAATCTAGTATTAAAAGTACCTTTCAATGGTGATCTCGACCTTCTCAACTCTGACAGTTAAAAAAAATGTCATATTTTTGACATGTTGAACTGTCATTCTAGTAAAAACGTGATGAGTGATGACTTAATTCTGTTAAATATATTTGGAACCCTGTTATCCATTCTGGTGTAGTATTTATTATTATTATTATTTGTTTGTTTGATTTTCACTCAATTAAAAAAAAATACTTTTCTGTTTAAAGGGGGAGTATTTTGTGGTAACAGTATGTATTTATCATAATAATAAAAATAATTTTTACTTAAAAATTTAAAATAAAATATATATATACATATATATATTATAATATTTTATATAGGCCTAATATATTTGATATTTTCAAGAGTTAAGGTCGTTGCACACTGAGTTGGAAATTTTCATGTTGTTTTTTTTTTGTTTTCATGTTTGTCATGCTTTCCTATCAAAATATTTGCTACAGTTGCAAAAACGCAAAAAATCGAGCCTGATCCGATTTTTTTATGACGGAAAAAGTGTGTAAATATGATTAACACAACATGAGGTCGTATTTATTGTTTAACATGCGAACATTTTTGACGAGAATTTTGGACTTGTGGAATTTTGGAATTGTGTTCAAAGACCTTTACTTGAGTATCAGTTCAATGTATTATATCAAAAACATGACTTGTTTTATTGTTTTATTACATTTTAATTGGTAAATAAATTTCAAAAACTCAAGACCTCTGAGATGGGGACAGGCTATAATCACCATTAAGGTATGTTTCATGATTATTATTATTTTTTTTTACATTTTATCTATTTATTTGTTATGTTTAATATGTTTAATCTTTATTGATTTAAACTATATTTAGACACCATGTTTGCATAATAAAATAAAACCACTCATATAATATTTATTGGACCTCATTAGGTTGACAAGAAATATTTTCAGAAGGTTAATTCACTGAACGTTTCAATGATTTTTATTTTGAAGTGTCCTATTTTAAATGCTATTTGTGGAAAGTGTCTGTAAATAATAAGTTACCTTCGCTACTGCTCTGGTTCCTGACAGAGATCTTCTCATTTTAACTAGACCAGAGAGACCACACAGGTGACGTCAGCCCTGCAGAGAGAGGAAGTCATAGTCCAGTACACAGATCGCTGTTACATGTTCACACACACGTTTGTAGACTTTAATGAGGCTGTAAGTGTATATCAGTGTCTGCACATAACATACAGGTGTGTGTGTGTGTGTGTATGGCTGATATTATAACAGTCATGGTGTTGAGCACCAGTGTCTGGGTGGGATATTTCTCTGCGCGCCGAATGGAAACTCTAAGAATAGGCATGTCACCTGATGGGGGCTGATAACACACTATTGATGGCTCCGTAGTGCTGAGTGAGACTTGAGGGTGCCGAGTCTCGGGTGTGAATCACCCCGCTGTCTGCTGTTAACATCCTCACATAACCCCTACTAACTGCTGGCCTTACATAGACACACACTTTTAAATCAGACATCATATTTCTCTCATTTTGTTTGTGCTTATCTTTTATTGTTGGAAAGCTGTAATCAGATGTTCTTTTATCCCACCGTTTTGTGGTTCATCTGTTATGAAAAAATAGTTCATCTCCTAAATATTGTTAATCCAATCCAAGCCCCATTTGCCGGACATAATCCAGAGCCATTAGATGAAATATGAGTGTATTATTATGACCTGGACTGACTGTACCACACACACCTGCCCATCTCGGCTCTATTCAAGCCAATGTGTTTTGTTTTAATAATGTTATATGTGTTTGTAGGTGTCAATAAAAGTGTATAGATATAATAGAATGTAATAACATATGATACAACACAGTTTTTCATAAAAAAATGTTTTATATAATTATTATCTAAAGTTACATGATACACATGGAAAGCTGCTTGTTATTACAGTCAGCTTTCTGAGGCAGATTTATATTTTTATTTTTGGATAGTTTAAATACCACATAATTTAGTGTGTAGATGATGCAGCGCTTGCTTTTTTACTATTTGCTTGCTCTATAGACAGGGTGTTGTGTAGTGCATTAGATCTGTGTGACTATGTTGTGAAGCCTTGGAATTTTTTTTGATTGTATTTGGTGCTAAATTGGATACATAGAATGTTGTGGTTCATGCTGTGTCTTTACTGGACAGTTACACTGTTGTCAGAACAAAACTAGATGAGCCTCATTATAACCAACAGAGCTGTCTGGTGTTGATGTGCTCCACATTTACTCTAGCCACATTATTTTCCCCATCCGTCTGAAATAAAGTGGTTTTTATCTATGACAAATCCTGAGTTGATTGCTGTGAAGTTTGGAATATATTTAAATAACCTGAAATGAATATATTTTTTGTCCCTGAAGGGAAATTTGTCTTGGATCTGTGGTGCTGTACACAGAGATAAAAGACGATTTGCTTTCTTTCAAATCATTATATAAACTTCTGTCTGTAACATCAAAGCCAGCTTATGTTTCTGGTCTCTGGCCTATTTATTTAAATCATCTTTGTTTTTTACCACATCTTTCCCAAGTAAGCCATTTTCAGTGAATATGCAAGACTTCTAATTCATTAGCAGCTATTGGCTAATAACTGCTGATAATTACATTTACATTTATGCATTTAGCAGACGCATTATGCATTTTTATCCAAAGCGACTTACAATGCATTCAAGCTATACATTTTTTATCAGTATGTGTGTTCCCTGGGAATTGAACCCACAACCTTTTGCGCTGCTCATGCAATGCTCTACCACTGAGCCACAGGAACACTTAATTAGAAGAATAGAAAGTAAAACGGAAGTAAGCCGTAAAACTATTTGCACCACAAAACAGTGAATATTTATGATATACAAACATACATATTTACATATACAAATACCAGTTTGCAACACCAATCAGCTTAACAGACTGTTTTTGTACATCTAAAATAACTGAAAGTATCTGATCATGAAAGGCTTGCACATTTAAAATACTAAGGTGAATATGAAATTGTTCCAACACTTACTGTACTTTACGTGTCAACTCACTGACTGATTGAATTCGAAAAGATGTTGTTTTGCACATTCTTAGTCGCAGTTATGATATCAGTTGCTTCCAGTGTAGTCACAGTGTTACTTGGTATAAAAAATAAATACATCAAATGTCATTTTATTTTATAAAACATTATTCTTATTATTTACTATATGTATTATTTAATTTGTAAAAAGCTGCATAATCTGTAACCTGTCATCTATAATATGCATTACTTGATTTTTGTCCCCGATAATTATATTTGTTAATTCATGAGCATTGGCATGCTGGCCAACCTATGGAAACCACAGTTCTGGATGAATGTTAAGATTCGTGCAGAATCCAATTACGGATGTCATTATCGTAGCACCTCAGCTTCCATCTCTTCTCTCGATAATAGCCATCTCTAACAGCCACAAATACACGTGTCAGCAAAGGACCCAGCAGCCACTGCCCCAAGACACGTTCAGTATGGATTTACTGTCAGAAGTAAGAAATTCTAATCCCCCCTGTTTGTTATTTTATGAGCATTGTTATACCTCTGTTTATAAGAGTAATGGAGTTGTTCAGCAGGACATTTTCTGCCAGTCTGTGTGTACCAAAGATAAGGTGAAAAAACAATGGAATTTCTGGAGGAAAAATGTGTTTTTCGCATATGTTTTTAGCAGAAGCTACATGTCGGTTAATTGCAGTCTGATGCTGTTTTCACTTTCAGCTCGCTAATGATAAGTGACTGCAAGGGAATTACAAACCTATTATTACTGACTTCATGACTTATTCATGACTCTGACAATTCCAAGTGATGCATGCTTAGTTTAGTCAGTATGCATAGGGACAGAATTATTTTCGATTCCTTGCGAGAATGTGTGTTTGTTTTTAGAGTGAGGTGCGTGCCTTTTTAGCTTCTGGAGTTTTTGATATTTCTGTTTTCTGAGTAGCACTTAACCTTGCACCTGTGTTTGAAGTATTTTATGGTGAAAAGCAGCACTGCCATCACAATGAAATTATGAACGTGAACTAATATCAAATAATAGTGAATTATTCAGCATTAGGGTTGGGAATCAAGAATCATTTCCATTAAGAAAATGAAACTTCAAATGTAAATTTCTCATGCTCATGAGCATTCACTTCTTCAGCTTCTGCATCGTACAAGAACCCTGTCTGGCAAATCTCTAACAGTGTTCGCTACTTAATTTACATCAGCACAGCAAAAGAAACAACAAGTTGTCATATTCAGACCAACAGCGTGATTGTGAGTGTGACTTTGACTTTATGCTTCAGTTCAATAAACAGTAAGTTTATACTGATTGCAACATTTAGACCAAGTAATCAAGTGAGCATAAAGACTTCAAGTGTGAGTAGAACTTTTGATTAACCGATGGGACACATTTACTGTGTAATGTTGTAAAATACAAGAAGGTTTTTTTAGTTTACATTTTGATTTTCTGCTTGCTTTGCATTTAAAAATAAACTTCTGAATGTCTCTTTAGTACAGTTTAGTTGTGCTGTTTCTACTTAACTGAAAAAAAAACAGTTCCAAACATTTAGCAAAATACACATTCTATTCTCTGCACAATATAAGGTAATATGCAACAATTTTACGATTCACACTATATTTGCAATTGGATATACAGAGATAAAACAACATATCAGTCTAAACTGTATGCTCATGTTTATCTATGTGGACCTGAATGGTAACACTTTAGTTTAGGGACCAATTCTCACTATTAACTTGTTGCTTATTAGCATGTATATTACTAGCATATTGGCTGCTTATTAATACTTATAAAGCAGATATTCTGCATGATCATATTCTACATCCGTAATCCTACCCAATACCCAAACTTAACAACTACCTTACTAACTATTAATAAGCAGCAAATTAGGAGTTTATTGAGGCGAAAGTCATAGTTAATAGTTTGTTAATGGTGAGAATTAGAGCTTAAAATAAAGTGTGACCACCTGAATTTATCAGATGAATACTACATCTAAAGTGAATTTAGCAGGGCTGGTTTTAACATGTTTTGGCCTTTAGTCAACGTTTGGGTCATATCTGTTTTGCTGTGAGTTGCCCACACCCTGAAAATGTCCCAATGGAGAATATTCCGCTGTTCTTGCTGTGCCACACACAGTGACTCATGTACAGTGAGTCAATGATGGGATAAGTAGACTCTTTATGTTATTTTGGGCTATTGAGAGAGAACAGGAACAAAATAACAGGTTTGGCTTGAACATAAATCACCTGTACCTACACTAACTGCAGATCCACAGCTCCACAGGATTCTGTTTTTATAGCATCCCTCTCACTTTTTCCTCTTTCATCAACACTTAAATAATTTTGCACATTCTGAAAATACACAAAGGGCTACATTATCATTTTTTTCTCTTGCAAGTTCATAGTCTGAATAAATCACAATTTAATGACTAAAACAGAGTAATGGTGCAGGTGTGCTTTCTCTTTTGCTTCCATGACAGTGTGTATGTGTGCTATGTTCCCAAAAGGTGTGATGAAATCCTCACGGGATGTGCACACCATGCATAACACCCTCCCCACAGGAACGATTGACAGCTGCCCCACCCTTTCCTGCCTCGTTGCCCTCCTCTTTAGGCCACGTGTACAGGAAGTACTGCATTTGTTTTTAACCATCTCTCTAAATTACCCATTAACACATTTACTTGCGTCGTCAGACACACATTAGACACAGATGAACAGATGGCGTTGTGAACAAACATTTAAGTGCGTGATTTATTTTTAACGCTTGTCGGAAGTGCTGAGCTCAAGAAAAAGGGGTGGTTCTGGGTACGTGTCTCCTCACCTCTGAGCTTTAGTTAAAGGTCTGTTTCCACAGTGAAGATGACACTGAATCTCCTGTGGGGTGCATTGAGGAACAGAGATGTTTTGTGTGGGAGTGCTGTAGATATTCATTGTTTTTTGTTTGCACTCCATTCCCTGTTAACCCTCAGGTGTAATGAGCGTTTTACAGAAGTGTAAATTGTAATGCTTTTCGTTCAGTTAGAACAGTTAAGGACAGATGCCACTTTTTCCTTTGAGACGGGAAACAACCCATTATAAATACAACACTTGAGATGTGGAGCAGTTATAGCTCACTAAGAAGCTGTGCTTTTCTGTGATATCTGATACATGGAGCATTTCTAACATGTTTTTCTCTTGAAGTTTCATTGAGCATTCAGCATTGGCTGCGGTAAATGCAGTAGATTGGCCCTTTGCAGCATAGATCTCTGTGAATTACATATGCAGTCATTCTGTGCAATTCAGATGAGTTGTTGTAATTTCTGACCACAAATGGAATTGCACTATCAGTATTAATTCAAGACACTAATAGTCCCACCCCAAACACATGTCATTGGTTGAACAAATGTTGCTGTGTCATGCAACTTAAATAAACAAAGAAATGTTAAGAGTGCCACAGAACCACAGTGTTTACAGCATTTGGGAAGTCAACCTATATGTTTAATGGTTTATTATTGTGTCTGCACATTAAGTTTCAAAAATGTCAAAAGAAAAAAAAACAGCAGCTTTGAGTCATCTACCTCATTTAAATAATGAATATTAATAAGTACATATGAATTGCCAAAATTGATTCTAATAATTTCCTTTGATTTGTTTGTTAAAGCAGCAGCAGCTATTTTGTACTTTTATGAGGTTTCAGGTGCTTAAATCTTTAATGACTTTGTGATTATACACTATGCTTATTTATAATTTTAATTTAATTAATTCATTTTTATATCAGTGTATGGTGTGGTGTAAGTTTGTGCTCCATTAAACTGAATGTAGAATGCTTTTTAAATTCCAATTTAATTTAGGTTTTAAACAGGATGCAGAGTTTTAACTTGAAATGTTTCATCATCATTTTTGTATAAAATGAATAGTGTACAGCAAGAGAATGTGCCTGCAGTAACAATTATCACTCCTCCATAAGAACGGGCAAGTGAAGTCAGATTATGCTGCTGAGTCAGACTCTCATATGTGACTCGAGAAAATGCCTATAGGCCTGCTTTTTCTTGCATTGACTCACTGAATCTTTAGTGTGACATCCCAACATGCAGTAGGGACATGGAAACTACATCCACTGTGCATCTGTGCACACGTATGCTCCTTCGTAATGTGCCACTGTGACACAAGTGCCACATGGCGACTGTGATTTTGCCAAGTAGGACATGTTCCAGGATCAGCATCTTTTGTTGGTCCTAGAACAACATTCCCGTTAAACAGAATCCTAACCCTATTGCTAACCTGTACCTGAACATTTAAGTAGTGTTAAATCAATGGCCCAACCCTGTCCTGCTTTAAAGAAATATGATTTCAACACCAAGAATGTTTTTGCCCTACTTGGCAAAATCATGAGTTGTGTTCCGATTCGCAGGGTCTCTGCACAGTGTGGACTGCTCCCTACACACTCAGCAGGGGATATCTGATAAGTGCATCTCAAAATGTGTTAATTTGGCATCTATCATACAACACTTGAGTTGCTCAGATTGGTGTTGAGTAAGATAGCATCCATATGCTTGTGTAAAAAGCAGCAAGTAAATAGAAGGGGAGTCTTAAGCTCCCTCATTTGAGCTAAAAGCCTTGCGTTCCTCAATGGACTTTGGTCAAGAGCTTATGTTCTGTACAGCCAGAGGAAGATCCACTTCAAGTTGATTGCTGGCTTCCTTCTGAGTCATGCCCTGGTCTCTCTGTCTCCATCTACCCTTCTCTCCAAAATGCTAAGTTTTCAGAAGAGTTCAGTACTAATTACTGTGGTACTGTATCAAAAGACGTGTAATTAGGTTTAGTGTTTTATCGTCAGCCACCTCAAAACCCGCCATTCCTTGGCGGAACTCGGCGTCCGGTTGTGATTTACATTCGCTGCATGTTTAGAAAGTAATCCTGAAAAATGTGGAGATCTTAATCACTCTGTACTTTGCCCATTCACTTTCAAGCCTATAATCACATGAATGAGCTGCATTACTAAGCATCATACCACTTTAAGAGGGCATCAAAACCGGAGGTAATTTGCTCTCATACGTACCTGCAGAAGTACACTTCGAAATGCAGGGAACCATGTGACTGCTGCTCTGTAAATGAGGGGATGTTACTTAATGGAGGGTGTGTATGATCTTTATGCCACCTTTTACACACCGTACTTCTCTCAAATAGCATATTACATCCTAATGCATGACAGTGACTCTGTGTGAAGTGTGTACTATTTTCCGAATGATTGAATCACTCAGCAGACTCTCATGGATCAGATCATTTCAGTGCTTTCCATATAATCATTTGTACTCTGCCACACTGCATGCAAATATTTTTTACATAAAGCTTGTACTGGATTGGTATGTTGTACGGGTTATGTGGATCTCGCATTTTGCTAAATGACAAAAGCTCTAGAACCTTTATGTTTAATTAAACAATGGTGCCATTTTAACACTTATCAGATGTTTGCATGAACAGTTGTTTATAAAATAGGGATGCACCTATGTTACTGATACATTGAGCTAAGAATTGCTTTCATGTCAAAGCCAATAGCTGACAAATGCCTATTAAATTCCATGTTTGTAAAATTTGTTTAATAAATTAAATATAAAATGCTAAACACTGAAATCAGCCGTTTTAAGTGAATTTAGGCATCACAGTATTATATTGTATAGAATAAATTAAATAGGGCTGTCAATTAAATTAATCGCAATTAATCGCATCTGAAATCAGTTTGTTTACATAATGTGTGTGTGTACTATGTATATAAATATACGCACATACGTGTAATTATATTTCAGAAATATATGTAATATATACTTATATTTATATATAATATAAATCATATTTAAAAACAAACGTTTATTTTGGATGCGATTAATCGATTTGACAGCCCTGAAAAATGATATTCATTTTGACATTTGCTAAGGTTTAAACAGTGTATAAAATGTAAAAATGAGCATGCACTATTTTTCTGTATTAGCCAATATATCTCTAATAGACCGCTACACAAAATATCTATAACCAATATGCTACTAATATATTGTTCATCCTTAACATAAATCATGAAAAGTAATGGAAAATGTGTATAGACCAGTCACAATTTCTCTGTCTGAAAGTAATGCTGCGCTTTTATTCCCGGAAGTTGTGAAAATTCAGCCAATCAGATTAGAGCTTTCCAAATCGAGAACTTGCATTCCAGTTTTGTGAGCAATATGCATCAGATGGTCAGTGAGCGGACTGTGGGTGTCTGAGGCTGAGACTACTGTAGGCCGCAGCTGGGTTTGCTTTGTTGCTTGTATCGCTTGCCAAATCACCTTAGTGCTTTTAGACCCATGTTAAACATTTGGTGGTTAGGTGGTGGCTGTACAGTGTTTGATGAGACGGACCCCATCTGATGTCCTGAACCCATCGATTGGAAGCAGCGCTACTGAACTTAATCAGTCCTGGTGCCAGTTTAGTGCAGTCAGCATGATCCAGCCCATACCACCCCCACATCTCTGGCTTCTTATCAGTCCAGACTGCACCAAAGAGCGCTCTTCCACTGGAGATGTCTCCAAATAACCGAACATACTGGTGTATGTGTGTGCTATTGATGTTCAAGTCTAATGATGTGCTTGGCTATAGCACTTATTGCCTTGGATTTTATAGAAAGAAATGTCAGTAAAATTACATTTCTAAAATCTTTTGTTACTTTTACTGCCTGTCTGTTTGTCCATCCATCCATCCGTCTGTCCGTCCGTCTGTACATCCAAAGTAGTATAAAAATAAATGCATTTATGTGCACAGTTTCTCTTTCTCCTGTGCTGTTTCTGTCTGTTGTAAGAACTACATGTGGAGAACTTGGCCTCTAGTCTCTTTGGCTCTGAAAAATAATGAAGTCTATAAATCTTGTCATTTGCCAGTGACAGAATGTGCGTACAGTGATTCTGTGACCACGCTGTGTTACGTCAAGAGACAGGGCCTAGTTCTATGGACCATCCTCTAAATAGCAGCATTTTATGAAGCTTTATAGGCTGATTTAGCTGGCATTGTCCTTTGTTCTGCCCTAGTATGAAGCAACTTCTTTTCAATGTGTTTGAAGTATTTAACCCACTTTCCAGCACCAGCAAGAAGGGCATAATGTAGATGGATGTTAGGAGAACTCTGCATCTCTGCAGGTGTTTGTACTTACTGGAGCTGTCCATGGTGCTGAATTTCAGCAGACGATAGTAAAATGTGCTTCCCCAATGTGATCTCATTAGTGATATTCATACACAAAGTGTGTTTCTTGCACACATGCATTGTTTTTATGTTTGAATAGACACTGACACAGCATCTAAAGCAATTTGTCTGCAATTTTGAAGACATACAAATGTTTTTAAATCATTTGTTGAAGTTCACAGAATAGTGAACTCATGCAATGCATAGTTTGATTTTACTGTATTACAGAATGAGATTAATTACATATGTTGAACATTTTATGCTTTATATTGTTTCAGTTTCTACCCAAATGTTGCCAGTGTCCATCGAACTGTAAAAAAACAAAACAAAAACAAGTATACTCAAGTATAGTAATGAGATCACCCTAATTTCCCCAGCAGGAGTTAGTGTGAGTCCCACAGTTTAAGACCCTAGCTCTCCTGATTTATAGCTGAAATAAAGAGACGCCCCACTCAGGTCTGTTCTCAGTAGTCTGACCTGCTTGGCAGTGCCACGGCTCAACATCCCTGGCCACAGCTAATCCCCATGAGTCTTGCAGTACTCCTGAGGTCAGGCTCTTCCGGCAACTCCTCTCAGATTTCTCAGTCTGTCTCAGTGGCTTCTGTCTGTCATCAGCTCTCTAAAGCCCAGAGCTGCTTTATACAAGTGGGGGGAGGGAATGATGGGACAGAGAGAGTGCGATATGAGAGTAGGCGGTATGACCAAAATCTTATATCACAGTATGAGTAATTTTTGTATTACAGTGATAGTATATAATATATACATTAGATATAACGCCACATTTTCATTTCTTTACGATCACTGATGTTACTGTAAAGGAAGTGTAGTCAGCTATAATGATATAATATAATATACTATTTGAAAATTTATATAAAATCAGTCTGTCGTCACAATTTCTTGTATTTGCTAGAAATTCATATATATATATATATATATATATATATATATATATATATATATATAGGTGCATCTCAATAAATTAGAATGTCGTAGAAAAGTTAATTTATTTCAGTAATTCAACTCAAATTGTGAAACTCGTGTATTAAATAAATTCAATGCACACAGACTGAAATAGTTTAAGTCTTTGGTTATTTTAATTGTGATGATTTTGGCTCACATTTAAGAAAAACTCACCAATTCACTATCTTAACAAATTAGAATACTTCATATTGTTCATAAGACTCATACAATTTTTTTTTGTGAATTGTTGGCCTTCTGGAAAGTGTGTTCATTTACTGTATATGTACTCAATACTTGGTAGGGGCTCCTTTTGCTTTAATTACTGCCTCAATTCGGCGTGGCATGGAGGTGATCAGTTTGTGGCACTGCTGAGGTGGTATGGAAGCCCAGGTTTCTTTGACAGTGGCCTTCAACTCATCTGCATTTTTTGGTCTCTTGTTTCTCATTTTCCTCTTGACAATACCCCATAGATTCTCTATGGCAGGGGTCGACAACCTTTTCGGCTTGACGTGCCATTTTTTATTTTTCTGGTTAACCACTGTGGCAATACACCCCCCCACCCCCACCCCCCTAACATTCAAACATGGTGTTTTGTGTTTGTGTGTACCGAGCACCTGCTATATACTATTTTTAGTATTTTCCTCAGTTTATATGTGTGTGTGTTAGAGGCTGACACAGGAGTAGATTTTCAAACCTCTCCCGTCCCACTCCCACAAAAAAAATCCCGTCCCCTCCCAATCCCACGGAAAAATTTGGGGAAAATCCCATCCCGTTCCACTCCTGGAATAATGACTCCCACTTTTTTGGGGCCAAATTCTGTCAGTTACAGTAAAAATATAGTACAGATCACAGCATGCCCACCTTAATAAAAACCCAAAATGTCGTTTTTTTTCATTATATTGAACTGAAAGTCAGCTTATGCACAGTACATTGCACACATTACATTTCATGTAAATCATCCATGCTAACACACACGTTTTCAAGCAGTGTATGCCGGTTTGAAAATGTGTCCGACTTGAACCAGCGCCGATGCCACGTCACCGTTCCGTGTGGCATCCGAGTAACGCGAGAGCGTTTTGAGAGCAGCCGGCTCACTCAGCCGGCGCAGTTTCTCCAGAGAGGCTGAAGGAACGCTGATGACGACGCAGCTGTTTCACGATTGGCCAAATTCACCACATGACAACAATGGCGTGTGTTTCTAACATCTTCGAGATCGAGATAATGTCACTCACAGCGGAGGGACTCTGATCATGTTGAGTGAAGAGGACGGGCGAATGCTCTCTCCCTCTGCGGTGACGGCGAGGCACGCGAGCATTGAGCCGACGTGAGCTCGCTTGTCACCGGCCGCTCAAATCCTCTACCTGCTGTTTTTTCTCACGATCCCTGGGAGGAAGAAAACGGGAGGGCGCAAGGGGCGGAGTCGCTCTCTGAAAAGAAAGCTAACCGCGAGCGCAGAGAGGCAAGACTGAAAACGCTCGCAGTGCAAGCAATCAGCCCCGTGGGATTTCCCCAAGCGTGACACACTCAGCGTGAGTGTCATCAGCGTGCAGGGGATTCCGGCATGTCTTACAATGACGGCGCGGCATTTGCAACAACCCTGTGCTGAAATTTGCTCTTCTAGTAAGGCTTTCTTAGATCTTACTGGATAGCCGCAGGGGATGACCGAGTCTGAAAGCTGGTCCTAATGAGCCGCTTCAACGGCAGTTCTCGCGTCAGCGAAGAAGAGTCTTAGTCACTGAAGAGAAGAAATCTGAGATGCGGTGGCAAGCAGCGGATTATATAGCCAGACGCCCCTCCCATTTTGGCGGGCTATGGCGGGCTGCATAGCCATTGGCTCGCTCGCCACCGCCATGGATTGGTTCGTTTCTTTCACCTTACACGAACCAATTACGTGCCGTTATAACTGCTTGATTGAAAAAGGCTTCAGTGAAGAGCAAAAAAAAGATTTTCCCATACTTACATCGATATCTCGATGCAGAACGAGTGAAATATCGAAAGGGAAACACGGCTTAGCACTATCCAAAACATTTGCTTTTCAAGCTGCACGTGCAGATTTGTCTGATGTTTGACACGATCGTGCGCCGCAGCACAAAGTTGAGTCTGTGTTTACTTGATCTAATGTTTTATGTTTTTTAAAATGCTGTAGATTTAAGTAGCAAATGAGAATCGGTAAAATTAATGTATATATTTTGAGACAAAGGTCCTCTTTATGATTTTCAGTTTTGTTTAAGATAATTAAAGCAACTGTTTTTAAATAACGAAAGAATATGTAAAAGTATGGTATTTGGGGTAAAAAGCGCCTCTGCTGTTGGGGCTAAAGACGCACAGTAATTAACATGATAATTAATAGATCGCTGACTTTTCTATTTGTTGACATGAAATGGTTAGATTCAGATGGTAAATATCATATATTATGTATTTTTCCATATCAGAGGTAATCACCATGTTTAGAATGAAACCATCATATTTAAAAACATTATATTAATCATATCACATAATAAAATATATTTGTTGTTACTACTGTACATATAAATTCAATTATTATTGGATCTCCTTCAATACGTTCCAGAATCTGTACTTATTAAAATTATTTTGTTTCTGCATTTTAAAATATATTTTTTATATTAACATATTTTAATGACAGTATATTTATTGAACACAAATGTATTCTTTTATTTTTCAGAATAAGCAGAAAATAGTACAAACTTTTCTAAAGTGATTGTTTTGAACAAGTATTAACTTAGACATTATTTAAAAAAAACGATTATTTCAGCTTAACTATTTGAATCAATACCATGTGCCTTTTACCCCATGCTGATGGGCCTTTTACCCCGCATGTGGGATAAAAGATCCCCCTTACCACCTTATACATTTATAAGATTTTTAAACAAAATAAACAACTTGAATGATTTATTTTCACACAAATCTGTTGTTCCATTAATTTTCAATACAACGTATACTGTATATTTTTTCTGCAATTATACATTTTAGGCGCAGTGAATAGCATTTTTTTAAGGTGGTCTTTAGCCCTGTTGTACCCTACTCAGCTGTTTTCAAAACACATTCACGTTAATTACAAATACAGTAGTTGGTAAATAGAACAATTAGTAGAGTAGCAGCACTACTTTTAGTTAATGATTCCCCAACTTACAGCAATGGAAAACCTCAGCAGGGCCTTATATATTTAACAGCATCTCTGCTTCATAAATAATGGCAACTGTTGATGCTTTTACCATCCTGATGATCAAAGCCACTCGCTTTGGCGTTCTTGAGTGAGCTAAGATGCCGAGAGTTCTTTTTTATAAAGTACAGTCCTGGATGCTGGGAAGGTGATGTGACAGGTGCATGGTGGGAGTTATAGGATGGCTTCATGTGGGTTCCAGCAGGTCTGTAGGTTATGTGCTACCCATAGCAGCACTTAGCCTGCTGCCCACATACATTCCAGCTAAGCGTGTCACCCACTTCAGAGGCTGCGGGTGCAGGTGGAGGCTTGCTGGTCCCATGAGAACCCACTAGGAGATTAAACGAGGTTACATCTCTCTCTCTCTCTCTCTCTCTCTCTCTCTCTCTCTCTCTCCTCAACTGCAGTTCTCCACCGCTCTGAAACCCTGAGCTCAGCTTATGATTTAATGCCCTATCCACTCCTTCCCCTTAGAACTCTGCCCCGCTAGTGCGCTAAATCAGCATCTGGCGCCACATATCAGGCGGACGTTGTTTTTTTGTGCAGGACGGGTCCCTGTGGCGAAGCCAGTGTTTTTCAGGATAACCTGCTCACTAGCTGAGCTTCGCTTGAGTACGCATAGCTAAGGACGTACGACCGCGAGTGCCATACATCAGCCTCGCACAGATAAAAGAGGCAGGTCTCTTAACGACAGCCTCCTGAGGGTTGCGGCGTGTGGAGAGAGCTGTCGTTAAGCAGATGGGCTGAGACCTGGAAGTGAACAATTCTCAGAATGCTTCCTTCATCTCCTTACCATATCTTTAAAGGCCCCTTGGGTTTAATAGAGCAGTTGTTGAATAATTGAGGAAGCTCAATAAAGCCAAAGTTAATTTATTGTTTTTTTTGTCCTATTTTTTCTTCCTGTGGTGGACGTCTCTTAACCTCCCGTCGTCCGTCCCATCTATGGCTCGAGGTGTGGAGATGTATTGATTTGTTCACGGATGCTGAGTTCTGTTATATTTCAATATGAATTACGATGAATGAAGCGGGACGGAGAAGAGTGCTTATGAATCATTTTCCTTCTCTGAATTCAGCTCATCTACTGCAGCCCGACTGGGATTATATCATGCCTTATATCATATGCTTTGTTCCATTGTGCCGGGTTTTTCCCCACCACTCCAGAGAAAAGTCTTGCAGCCACTGTTTGACTTGATTAATGAACGTCCAGGTGCCAGACGGTTACAGGTTAGGTTGCAGGATTGACCTTAACTGTCGCCATGCATATAGCTCATTCTTGCAAATCGTATTATATTTCTATGTGGCCCACCAGCACACACCACACACACACACACACACACACACACACACACACACACACACACACACACACACACACACACACACACACACACACACACACACACACACACACACACACACACACACACACACACACACACACACACACACACACACACACACACACACACACACACACACACACACACACACACACACACACACACACACACATACACCATTCCACACCTTTAAAGGAATATTACAGTTTTAACAACGTAATAGTTCAGTCATTTACTCACTCTCATGTTGTTCCAAAACTATGACTTCTGTTAAATTCTTCAGAGCACAAAAGAAGATATTCTGAAGATGTTTTTTGTCCATAGAGTGAAATTTAGTGGACTCCAAACAACATTACTCACTGTATGGACAAAAAACTAAATAATAATAGGTTGGTCATGCATGTTTGCAATAACAGTAATTGTTGACAGAATTTTCCCTTTAAACTGTACTAATGGCATCTTTTGGCATATCAAACAATTTTAACTTGAACTTTAGTTTGAGGAAAACGTGTACAGTAATGCACCTCCAATGGACAGGCACTTCTATATTTTCTTATATAAACACCTAATTTTACTGTGTGATAAAAAAAGGAAACATTATGTCAAAATCAAAATGTTGTAAATTTAAAGAATTTCTAAATACAAAATTAAATACATTGCTCATTCATAATAATTACATCAAAATAAAGTATTATCAAATGGCAAATGTGGACATCCAATGTAAGTGCATTACTTACATATGTACTATACTGTATTTGTTTTGGTTTTATAAACTGAGACACAATTGACAGCATGCTGCGTAACACTTTAAAAAATGTCTCTGACTGTTCCTCATTAGGCTGTAACTTTTGGCTTGGGTCTTGGGATTGAGAGTGGGGGAGTTAATGTGTTTTGCTCATTATGGCGGGACAATCAGATCCTGACTGATTCCCACATCACAGCTAGACATCCACTGAACCAGCATGACAAAGGCCTGACATAGTTTTCTTTTTTTTGTTGTTCATGTCCAATAACTGTGGAATGGTGCCAGGGTTATGGAGCCAGTGATAAAAAAAGAGTGTGAACTGTTCAATGAGTGCATGCATGAAGGAGTGATGTGCAACTGTACATTAGGTTACAGTTTTTTAGACTAAAAAATAATGATTTCTCGAACAAACCTAATTATGTGGAGGTCATGAATTTAGTATAGTCTTTTGCTACTGTTATTGTGAAATACAGAGCTATTGAATGGCAGTCGAGTGCTGATTATTGATTTAAAGAGTGTCTTGCTCAGAATGTTGGTTAGCACATTTCACCAGGCAAAAAAAAAGAAACCTGAAATATTCTAAATATTTAATAAAATAAATCTATTTTTTGGCACTTTATATTTACATTATACATTTGTGACTATTTCTCAGAATTCTTATTTAATTTCTCGTACTTGCAAATTTAGCTCACCATTTTTAATATTTTGGGTTTTGCTTAGAATTATGATGTAATTATCTCAATTTGTGACTTTTTTTCTTATAATTGTTGTTTCCCCCCGCAGTTTCTGCTTTATTTATCTTAATTGTAGATGCATGTGTTTACCACAAAAAGTAAAGGCTTTTGTAGTCTTTGGAATTTAATTATCATCAAAGCTCAACTGTGCCATTTTTCAACATCACCTTTCTCCAGGGACTTTGCGTAATCGGCCCCTGTGACAATTCCTGCTGTATTTAAACCTCATCCATCTTCTACAGTCCCAAAACACACTGAGACCACCCTGGATCAGTTCCTGTTTCCATAGGGTGAAGTAGATGGCCTGTAATTGGTGGCTTGAGTACATTTACATTAATTCATTTATTGGAGCCTTTTATCCAGAGTGACAAATGAGTAACTCAGAGGTCTAGTGCATATTACAAAAATGGAAATTAAGCTAGTGATAGCTCTCATTATGTCTTTGTAATTTGTGTCATAGGATTTACTTACGGTGTCTATGTCAAAGAGCAGTCGCTTCCCTTTAAATCAGCGCAAGCCCGTCTCTTCAGTTGCTAAGATAAATGTTCCTGATCTTGCATGAGCTCTTAACTGTCATGGAATGATAAATTATTAATATTATTATTATTTTTGGTATGCCCATAAAATCTGATCTGATACACACTGTGGTTGATATTGTGTTATTATCAGGGCACCAATGTATTTCGTGTGGAACAGATGTGTTACCATCCACAAGGACATAGTAGAGCAGACGACCTTTGATCAGCTATTTGGTGTAAACTACATCAGACCGATGGATCAATAACTGCTCTCTTCTGCTAATTCTCATTTGTCTATGAGGATTGTACACATTCACTAGCTGGTGAACATTCAGGCTACTATTATGTGCTTTTTGTGGACGTTTTGTGAGAGGGCAGGCAAAGCACAAACGTTAAAAAAGATACTATACATTAAAGAAGCTAGTGTTTTGGATAAGAAAAAAACAGGATCTTTAATAAGAGAGAGGGTGTAAAACTATATTTTTTTGGTGCAATTTGTTTCTTACTAAAATTATTAATAGTAAAACTACATTTTTTAAATGTAATATTTTTCTATTAATTTAAGAAAGAGCAATAAAATGAAACTTTCATATCAATATGAAAAAATTGACATGGCATTATGCCATGTGTCAGTTGTTTATGACATTATAAAATAGTCATAATTTAATTACAAAGGTTTACAATAAATAATAGGCTAGTTTTCAGCAGATTATCTAGAAAATATTTATTCTCAGTTTTTAAACTACTGTTTAAAATGTTTGGGTAAAATAAAATAAAAAATTGGGTAAGATAATATAAATAAACTAATAATTTTATTCAGCAAAGATGCATTAAATGTAATGATGCCTTAAATGTTAAGACATTTATAATGTTATTATAATATTTATATTTAAAATAAATGGGGTAATTAAGCAGGACAACTGTTTTCAACATTGATAATAATAAGAACATTTTCTCGTGCACCAAATCATATTAGAATGATTTCTGAAGTATCATGTGACACTAAAGACTGGCGTAATGATGCTGAAAAATCAGCTTTGCCATCACAGGAATGAATGAATGAATAGAAAACCGTTATTTAAATTGTAATATTTCATAGCATTAATGTTTTTACTGAATTTTGGGCAAATAAATGCAGTTTGTTGAGCATATAGACATGAGACAACTTTCAAAAACAATATTTGTTATACACACTGGGCCGCATCAATCGGATGGCACACCTTCTTTTTTATGGCTTTTTGCCATCAGGACAGAGGAGAACCAACAGGACAGTACAGAGAGAGAGAGAGAGAGAGAGAGAGAGAGAGGGGGGGAGAAAACTAGTCCTGTCTCTTACCTCCATAATGAGAACCGACTAATATTTAGTCAGCGTTCTGTAGAAGCTATCCTTCTTGACAGCTCTCAGTTGTTGGACCCACTGTAACACTTTGGTGAGTTGCTTTAATTGAATGTGCTCTTTAAGATTGATCCATCCACTCTCTTATATCACTCTCCGGCTTATTTAGATCCTTATTGGCAGAAACCATCAGTGGATCTGATGCAGTCATTCATTTAGCTGTGTAAACTGTGCCAGAACGCTAAAACTACAGAAACCTGAGCGTTCCGCACACATGCTTTTGTACAGTACAGCGCTAATATTACACCCCAAAACAGGACACAGAAAAAGGTGGTGGACAGATGGCTTCTTTGATTGTGTTTTCTTTGATCTATTACAACATCGCAGGATTCTTTAGGGTATTTAATCATCTGATGGTGGGTTGGTGCAATCCGTCCTGATTGAGTAATGCTAGCAGAAATATTGCAGCTAGATCCTCCCCAGTGGCTGAACCTGGGCATTTATTCAAAGGAGGTCAAGCCCACAGGACACACAGGTTTATATTATAGAAGTCTAAGTGGGATGGAGGTTTAAAAGGCCTCGTCCTCAAGCCATATTGCCGATTCGGTCATGAAAAGATTAATCATTCATGAGTAAAAACTCACAGGGGACATTTTCGCTGCTGCTGCGAACTGTCGGAAGCCCATCATAAAGACCTCCCACCAAACACACACATGCATTCTCGCTTCTCTTTTACTCCAGCTCTGCTTGGCAGCTTTCTGCATGAGGAAGTGTTAAATTGGCTGCGTTAGTATTTTTTGTCGACCTGCTCAGAGCAGGCATAGTAGATGGAGACGGTCATAAATAGTGGGGTTCTAGGAATAGCAGTCTGAAATGTATAGCATTTGACCTTTACTGATGCATTATGGGTAAACAGTGAGTGTTTGCTTGCAGGCATCTAGAGTGCATACGCCCCACTGGATGCTGGCGTTAGCGGGAAGATTATTTGCGTGTGCCGTGTGCGTAGTGTTTGTGCGTTTGAGCGTGTTGACGCAGTATGGATGCACCTGTGGAGCGATGGGGCCATAAACCATCTACGTGAGCCTTTAGGGAGCTTCGCAGGCTGTTACCTAACAACGGTGGTCTCCCACTGCATCATGACTTTCACCTTTATCTTTTGAAAGGATGAGAGAGAAAGGGAGAAGAGAGATAGAGAGTCGGACAGAGGGAACATGTCGAGAATTGGTAAACTGGGGAATCCCAGATCTGTTGGCGTCTGTCGCTCACACTTCCATTTGATCGCTCTGGAGCTGCTGAAGACTTGAGAGCCACTTTCAGACAAACCCCACCCCTCCATTCAGAACTCTTAAACCACAACCACTACACCAACCGGATTTGTTGTACACGCACAATTCTTCGCTAGGCAGTTACAAGCAGGGATTGGAATCATAAGGAATTTTATGCTTTTGATTTCTTTTAATGATTCTGGTTACTTATCGGTTTCATTAACAATTATTTTAGTACTTTTAAGAAATTATTTTTAAAAACAAAAATGCAACTCCACTGAAGAATTATTATAATGATAAATAAATATAAAACAGTTGTGCTTACACAATTTTTTTAGGTAACGCTTTATTTTATGGTGCTATGGCACTATTATAATAACAATAAATTAGGCAAAATTGCATGCAAGTAACCCTAAGCCGAACCCTAATCCTAACCCTAACCATATAGTAAGTACATGTAGTTAATATAACATATAATTTATACGTATAATTACACTGTAACAAGAACGTGTTAAAATAAAGTGAAACTTTTTTTATAATTATTATAATTTTTTTTCAATTCCATTAATTGGCCTCAAGGGGGTAAATCAAAATTCTGTTATCATTTACTCACAATAATGTCATTCAAAACCTTGAAACGTCTCTCTTCTCTTCTCTTCTCTTCTCTTCTCTTCTCTTCTCTTCTCTTCTCTTCTCTTCTCTTCTCTTCTCTTCTCTTCTCTTCTCTTCTCTTCTCTTCTCTTCTCTTCTCTTCTCTGTTTATTTGTGTAGAATAAGTACATGTTCACAATCATTCTATCATTCTTCAATCATTATATATCTGTAATTGTGGTGTGACCTGCTGAGGTGGATAAAATCTAAATAAAGTGAGGAAAAAACAATATTAAACAATTGTATTGACATTTAATTCATTCATTTTAATAACTGTATTATTATTATGAATTATTACAAATATATTAATATTAATGGTTCTTAGTCATTTGTTTGGGAATTAGTATATCTTGTTGCACTATACTATTCATTTAAAGAACCTGCTTATAAGAGTCATTATTCTGGAGCTGAATATTGGAAGCAATGTATTTTAGTATGGTATTCTGTAAATAATTTTTCAAATAATGAAACCGATAGTCATTGCTAAGGTGTTCCGGGTCAATGACTGACCACAGCAAATGGATGCTACCCTGCTTTTTTTCAGCTCTCATTTGCAGACATTTCTATATATTTTTTTTATAGTCTGCTGTCAATCCTACAATCCCCTGCACAAGCCTGTCTTCCGTGAAGAATGAATTGGAAACACCCGCTCATCTCTGCTTACTACGCATCAGTGGACATGTACGGTTAGGGGCTTGTTCAAATCCCTAACCCCAAATATGAGCAATAAAAATAGTGATACTGAAAAAGATCATGCCACCATTGTATCGTCCCACTTTTACATTTATGTGATAAAGATGCTTCCTTTGTCTTGCCGTCCCTGGAACAGTGCCTTATATATGGGCTATCAGGTATCAAGTGATTTATGGACCATTTTTAAAAATGATTTGTGTGAAAAGAGACGTCCACTGAAAAGTATTGCATGTCAGCTGATGGGTTTGCATTGTAAATCACGGCCTGGTGGGCATCGTGTACTTGTGGCTAAAGAAGAACGCCAATGGATCTTTACTCAAGATAGATGAGTGGAAGCAATCTCATTTAGGCCTGTCAATAAGACTTGCTTTCGCTGGAATTGATCACATGTCAAAGAGACCTGGACAGTGGAGGCGGGGAAAGAAGGGAGAGGAGAAAACCCGCCTTTTTTCCCCTCTAGCTTGGGGCTATATATAGCTAGTGCTAAAAGGTCACAAACCTGGTGAAGTAGACAACACAAGCACTGCTACATTTGTCTTTCTTTGTTTCTTTCTTTCTTTATCTCTCTTTCTGCTGTCTCCTGTGAAATGAATGTGTCCTGTCATGCTCCATTACCACTCTTTCTCCATCCTGAAAGATGTCCTCCAATCTCTAAATTGAACTTTTAAGATTGTCATTATATTAACCATGTAGCTTGTAGCTCTTCATGATAGAGAACAATAGATCCTCACTGTCAGGATAGCTTAGCTCTATTTCAAAAGCTGCCTTCCCAGAAACCTCTTAAATTACTGATTCAGAACGTTCTACTAGGAAGCAACTTTGCACACTACACAAATAACTGTTTGCATGGAAGATGCGACTCTTGCCTGATTTAAATAGAGTTTGGTGACAAAGACCATGCATTCGAAGCCTGCGAAGTTCAAACCAAAGGGTTGTTAAATGGGACGGTCTATCCTACGGTGGATTGATCTTACAACTGTGACAGCTGCCGTTGATAAGCAGCAGTAATATTTGTACTGGACATGTAAAAAGTGATATTCAACACTATGAAAACTAAACATGGTTCACAACCTGTTTAAATTAGTTCACCTTTTATTTACATAATAAAAGTATAAACTATTTGTAAAACCGCATCTAAGCAAGAGTAAAAGTCAACATTTAAACCATTTTAAAGTGTGTTTTTTGGTAACCATTGGTATTTGATTAAGTTAAAACCTAGTACTTCGATTTAAAAGTATAATCTAGCATTTTTTGGCACACAATGAATCTTGGGATAGTCTGGGCCACGACGGATCTATCTGTTGTATTCTTCAGGAATTGAAGGACGCATTTCAACTTTGAATTGGAACAGCCTTCGTTGCATATTCAATCTTCGAATGTAGCCTTTCGAAGGATGCAGCATTTGAATCGGGACACAGCTTAAGAGTCATTAAAATGCATTGAATTGGCCAGGCTTTTATATGAGTAAAAGTGTGGTCACATTTACTATTGTTTGGTGATTTATAAAAAAAAATTTGCAGGTAAAATCCAGTCGTTTCAATAGATTGGGATGACGAATTTTGGAAAAGATTTCCAAATACAGGATTCGCAACAGGTTCAAGTTGGTCGCACAAATTTGCTGTGTTGACCAACAGAAATCTTCTTGGTTTGAAAGTGACTTCTGTTTGAGCTGTGCATCATAAATTGTACCTCATACATCGCTACATTATTGACAATAGACAATAGACTTTTTTTCCTCAGGAATTTTCATCTCAGTGCAGCTTCAAAGGGCTATAAACGATACCAGACGATGAATAAGGGTCTTATCTAGCGAAACGATCGGTCATTAAAAGAAACTAAATACATGTATATGCTTTATAAACACAAATGCTCGTCTTGCTCTGTTCTATGATGCGCGCTTCACGTAATACGTAATTATGTTGAAAAGGTCACGCTTGAAGTTGGCGGAAGTACCGAGTCAGTGTTTACAAGTTGAACGTGCAAATAACTAATTTACAAGGTAAAATAACAATGTCGGACGATTTTGAACTTGGAGGAGAAGATGAGATGGAGCCTACGTCAAGCGTGACCTTTTCAACATCATTACGTGAAGCGCACATCACAGAACAGGTGAGCATTTGTGTTTATAAAACATATGATTATTTTTGTTTAAATGACCAATCGTTTTGCTAGATAAGACCCTTATTCATCGTCTGGTATCGTTTATAGCCCTTTGAAGCTGCACTGAAACTGTAATTTTGACCTTCAACCGTTTGGAGTCCATTGAACTTCACTATATGGATAAAAATCCTGGAATGTTTTCATCAAAAACCTTAATTTCTTTTGACTGAAGAAAGAAAAACATAAACATCTTGGATGGCATGGGGGTGAGTAAATTATAAGGACATTTTAATTTGAAAGTGAACTAATCCTTTAAGTTTTCTGTTTTGTCCTCTGTTATGTCATATGTGGCTTACTGGAACCTAAATTAGTTTAAATGTGTTATACTGAAATAATTTTACTTGCCTTTCATTTATATATATATATATATTGATTGGCTATTTTATTAACAATGAAGTAAGCTGTTAGTATTATTATAAAGCTTTTATATGGGTGTATGTTCTTAGCCCATTTTTTCTTTCCATAGTTCGAACCTTTTGTCATATTCACTTTCTTGTCATTTAAATCCCATTGGAAGTTTTTGCAGAAATGTAAAGCTTGAAGTGTGCCATGGTTCCCAAGGTTTCTGAAGGAACAGACCAAAAATATACAAAAAGTTTGAATTTTTGTAAACATGAATGAGATTTGAAAGTTGCAGCAGAGAGGAAAGCTTTTCCAACAAATGACTTGTATTTTGGTCTTTTCCTCACACAAAATCATTGTGATTTTATTTTAAACTCCAAAAGAATCTTTAATCCCCTAAAGCAGTCAATAATGCTTTGTATGACTAGGTGACCTTGTCAATATTGGGATGATTGGGGACATCATGCGTGAGGGGAAGATGAATTCATAAAACCTATTAACTACATGATTAGAAGGCGGATTAAACATGCAGCGGCTATAGTTGGATCAATTAAAAATGCTGATGTGTTTAATGAACGACAAGGTTAACAGATAGTTCTCTTTGAATTCCCGACTTGCAGTGGGATCAAGCGGTCCTTCTCGCATTCATATCAAATAAAGCGTTTCATTCTCTCACTGTCTGTGTGACAGTGTTGCACAGTATGTATGTAGTCATTTGGGCCATGCACACACACACACACACACACACACACACACACACACAAAACAAACTTGCACTCATATCGGATCGCGTTTGGCTTCAGGCTGTAATCCATGCTGGGTTCAGAGCAGTGAGCACCTACGGAGAGCCGTCTGTATTATGTAACTTTTGGAAGTGAAATTATACACTCCCTAATGACATGCACCAAAAGATCTACTTGCTGATGATGTCATACCAGGGTGAGGAAAGGACAATAGATCAATCTGCATTTCACCGCCGCAGCTCTGTCAGCCAGGACACAGCGCCGTTACCTAATGGTTCTGAATGTGAGAAATGGCCCCTGCAGCAGTTCACAGGAAGCATGTCATCCAGCTCCAAACCATATGTTTCCTGTTCCTGAAAGTGCCAGAGTGTGTTGCATTTGATTGGCATTTAATATGCATCAACACCTAACCTGATGTCTCTTTTGTTTGTTTGCAATGAGCATGTGTGTTTAAAACTGAGGGTAAATGTATTTCACAGGTCAGTGCTGTGTTTTACGTGCTACGATTAAATCAGCGAGGAACTTTTGCAGTCTCTGCAGTGACCAACACCCCCCCCCCCCGAATTAAATCTTGAAGTAGCCACATCTGACCACTTGAGGGCATCTTTGCTGTCTTAAATGTGTACATAAATGCCTGGCAGGATTTTTTTCTGTATCTGCTTTGTTTGCCTTTGTTGTTCATTAGTATGCTCATTTTCAGGCAAATAATGTATTTGCAACACATCTGTTAGATCAATACCTGAGACTTAGAAACTGCTGAGGTACAGAAAGAGCATTTCTAGATAAGTTGACAAACTGCTAAAACTATAATGCCCTCATCATGGAGTCTATGTTAAGTGGCTAAAATTGTGTTTGGGATATTATGGTGACTGTCACCTGTATTGTATTCGTGATTCAGCTAAAAGGCTGAAAGAGTCATTACAGTGTGACATAACGGATAATGGCTGTCATGAGGGATTGTTTAGCCACATTTTTCAGTTTGTGTCTGATTTCTCACTGATATCACTGAGCCGGTCTCTGCTGCGCTCTTGACCTCCCTCTTGTGGTTTTATAACAGCATAGCATAAAACAAACATTCATCACCACCAAAAAAAAAAACATTTTCAAACAAGCACTGTTCACATCTGAGTGCTGTTACTTTAAAAGCAATTGCCTTTTTTCTGTTTACAATTTGCCATCAAGGACTTTTCAACTGAATGTGTTTTCCAGTATCATATTTCAGTATTGCTTTACAAATGTTAGTATCTGCTATTCCTATATGAAACCCAATAAGTGGATTTAAGCACTTGCAATTTAGTTGATCTAACTGTAATAACTATAGATCTTTATAGACACTTTATATAATTTTTATAATTGCTCAAGAATTAGTATTGTGTCTGCTCTCAATGTTTCCTTTGATTTAATTTTTTTAGATTGTATTCCAGGATTATGGTATATACAGTAATTCTGCAACACACTTCAAGGGAAAGCTCATACAAAAATGACCTTATTGTTGTTGTGTATACCCAAATCTATATGACTTACCTTTTTATGGAACATAAAAGGTGAACATTTGAAGATTTTGGCTGCTCTTTTCAATATATCGCAAGTAAACGAGGACCAGGCTCTAAAATTACTTCTGAAGCTTTATGATGACATTGTGAGAGCGGTAGGTTAAAATGTAAGTCATTGTTCACTTAAAATTGAGATAAGTGTGCACTTGATATGTGCATGAGAGCTCATGAGGAAACAAGCAATGCTGTCTGATTTGTGAAGGAATGTTTACTATGAAATGGTTTATTCTTTCACAAATCAGAATGATTTGTACACAAATCAGACTGGTCTGACTCCACTTGCGATGGTCTTTTGTATGATTTCAGAAGACTTTGGAATAGTGCAGAGGTCATATGGATCACTTTGATGGTGCTTTAAGCTGGAAAAGTGCAACAATTTACTTAAAGGGATAGTTCACCCAAAAATTGTAATTCTGTCATCATTTACTCACCCTCAAGTGGTTCCAAACCTGAATTAGTTCCTTTGTTCTGCCGAACACAAAGGAAGATATTTTGAAGAACGTTTGTAACCACGCTGTTTTGCATTGACTTCCATAGTAGGAGAAAAAAATACTATGGAAATCAATGGTGCCCCAGAACTGCTCTGTTTCCCACATTCTTCAAAACATCTTCCTTTGTGTTCAGCAGAACAAAGACATTCATACAGGTTTGAGACTACTTGAGGGTGAGTAAATGATGACAGAATTTACATGTTTGGGTGAATTATCCCTTTAAAGCCTTTATGTATAATGCATTCTATAAAGGGCTATAAAAGGCTATAATGCATTATAATTATTCACAATGTACATTGTGATATATTATATATTTGCGTAAATAATTATAGCCAAATAGTGTATAGTGTAACAATTAATTTTTAAGTGTTATAATGTATTAACTGTGGTTGCAGTTATTCAGGAAATTGTACAATGCATAATAATGTGCATTAAAAGGCATAATTTATTTACTAAAACAACTTTTATAATGCATTAAACATAAAGGCTTTAAGTGAAGTGTTACCGTGCATTATATTCCATTCATCATATATGGAAAGAGCACATAGCACCAGCACAGTTCTCCTTTTGCATTCTTTAGAATAAGGAACGTTATATGGGTTTAAAAGAACATAAAGGTGAGTAAATTATGAACATTTTCATTTTTGGGTGAGCTTTAGTTTTAATGTACAGTACACACCCTGTTGCAATGTCTCTGCCTTAAGTCCACTGCTGATTCAAAGAAGAAAAAAAATGTTTTTAGAGGTTTAAGCTTTACTTATTTTATTTAATGTCAAATATTATATTGAACTGTATTGTAATAGTTTACATTTTCGTTTTCCTAGCCATGAGTATCAAATAAACAATCCTTTCATAGCTGTTCTCTCTTTCTCTCTGAGGATTGTGGGATATGGATCTGAGAGCTGCCTTCAGATATCCAGTGTTGCATTGTGTCTGTTCCGGGAGTGACATTTAAATGTGTGTTTTCCTTCAAGGGAAAATCTGTTTGCTGTAAATATGTCAGAGAGAGTTTATCACGGGTGCATAATGGCTGGTTTGTGTTTGCTCTGGTTGTACACACACTGTAAACAAGCAGTGTGTTGAGCAGAGTGTGGCGGGTTTATCGCACGCTTTCTGGAGATGCTAACTGTGGAAGTGTTGACGGTGTACGTATCTTAGTTCACACCTGTGCTACGATCACTAACAGTATTACGTGCACTTCTGCCTGCTGTAGGCCAGACGCTAGACAGCTAATCTGTTTTCCTGGCTGATGTCCACTCTGCAGCTGCTAGCACAGCTCAACTAACAGGTAATCTGTGCACTGGCTGCCAGCCATCTGGCACGGGCCTCCTTGTCCAGAGTAGGCAGCAGGTTCCTGGGGCAGGCAGGCACATATTCGGGACTTGGCGCTGTCGTACTTGGTTGAGGTCAAGATAAATGAGTGTATTGTATAAATGGTGTAGCGTGAATACTATAGGATTATGAAACATTAGCATGGGTTCTGTGGAGCAGGATTAAGGAAGTGTCAGTGATCAACATGTGCCATATAGCTTTTCTATCTTATGTCACTAACTTGCTAAAGTTAAATCACTTATATTCATTCATTCATTCATTCATTCATTCAAACAATATATATATATATATATATGCAATATATATTTTTAAAGAAATTATTCACATTTGTTAATATTAAGTAATAATACAAATAATTTAATTGTTCATTGTTTGTTGTGTTCAATTGTTCAAATTGTTCACAAACATTTGTTAGCAAATGTTGATATAACATCAGTTAATAGTAATAAATGCTGTAGAGATATTGCTCATTGCTCATTCAGGTTAACTAATGCTAACAAGTTAAACCTTTTTGCAACGTGCTACATAATTTTCTTTTGACATTACTAACTATTAAATCTTTTTTTATAGTTTTTGGAATTTTGAAAGTTTTACTGATCAAATCTAGCTTTTAATATTTGGGGTCTCTGGGTCCCTGGGTTTATATATATTAAACACTGCAATGCTGTAATCATTTTTTTCACACTTATATTGTTCTGTGGTAAGATGGTCGGTGCAGTGGCTAAACAAACAACAAAAAAGGCAAAAACTCCAGACATGTTCATGGAAAATTTGTTTTTAATTCCACGTGCCACAAATTCCAGGGACCATAGCAAAATGTCCATTGTAAATAAAGAATTTACTCAGGGACACACACGAATGAGAGAGAGAGAGAGAGAGAGAGAGAGAGAGAGAGAGAGAAGAAAAACTAACAAAAGAAGACTATACGAAATACAACTCAATACAAAACAAAAATAGGATGCACAGTTGGCTACTGATCCAACAAACATCCTTCTTTTTTCTTCCAAACATTTCTCTGTTCTTTTATAGAAAAATAACTGTGCAAAAAATGTTCTTCCTCCTTCGTTTTCAAACTGACCAATCGTAACCCCTCATCAGTTATTAACTGTACATTATACAAGTTACAGAGGATTTATAAGCTTACAGACAGTACCTTAATAATCATCACCTCTAACAAGTTGTATTATTACCTTGAAAAGCATCAAACATATAACCATTCATTAAATTTAGGCCTAAACATTCTTAATGAACCAACTCCTTCCCTTCAGGGTAACATATAGTCGGCTTCCTGCCTACTAGGCAGCTCCAGGAACCGGTAAGACAAAAAGACATGAACATTAATATACAAACATTGTTTGTCCAACTTCACCCTGAATATTTCACTCTGATAACAGTCACCATGGAATGTGCACCTTTCACGTGACTGCCACTTGAGAAAAACTAACAAAATAAAGATCTTCCAATACAGTTTGGTGTGGGTTTTTCTTTGAGTTGAAACATGAGTGCTACATCACATGTTCCAAAACCATATGACTTTATTTTGTGGAATGCAAAAGGAGAAAAGATGTTCACTGTTCTCTTTCTGACACAAAAACTATTGCTTTAACATTAACCTGACTCACAGCCTGCACAAGGTTTTTGTTGACATAGCTTAAGATTTCTCATTGTTAGGCATTCCAGATCAGTTTTCAAGGAAAATGATATAAGTGGGCAACAAAGGAACAGTTCCTATTGATCTGGGGTTTTGCTAATTTTAAATGAGTATCACTTAGGTATAAAATTACAAAACAGTGATTTAATTGAGGTGGTATTCATTTTTATGAAGGTTCCAGGTCAGTTGAAAAGATTTCAGCTCTGATAAGGGCTGTATGTGTACGTGCTTTGAGTCACTTCTGTGCTTCTCTGCATAGCGACAAACTGACAAATGGAACGAGGCCCGTTTAAGGCTGTTCATGAGAGATTCATAAACCTTCCTCAGAAGAATATTGACTCAACTGCCATGTGTTTCTAACACATTATAATCTGCCCCTGTCATTCAAAATGGAAATCACTATAACAAATGTATGTTGTCAGTGTGTGCATTCATTATGCATTCCATTTAAGCCAAAGGAACAAATCCTAAAATCATCCATCATGAAGCGAACAAACTCAAGTGGGGAAAAAACCCTGCACTATATTAAGTTGACCAACAGGGATTTTCCATGTAACTGCTGAAACAGGCAGTCCAGAGAAAAAGGTTCAGATTAGGGATGGGCATTAGACTAAGCAGCTTGCTTGGTATTAGCATTCAATGGATGTACCTAATAGAAATCCCATTTATCCCATGAATTGTAGGGAGCAGTGATGTGTCTCTCTCCCTCCAGCTTATTCTGTCACTGTCTCACTTTCTCAAGTTTACAGATTTGCCATTTTAAATAATGTGTGTGTGTGTGTGTGTGTGTGTGTGTGTGTGTGTGTGTGTGTGTGTGTGTGTGTGTGTGTGTGTGTGTTTTGTATGTAGGGGTTTGTGTGGGTGTCCCACAGGCTTTTGTTAGGATTTTAGGTGGGTGTGTTCAACTTCTTACTTGATGTTATTTGGTTCAGGCCAGTGCAGGAAACAGGCCACAGCATGTGGTGTGTGGGAGCAAATACACTGCGGATGATGTAGTGAAGGGACGTTTCCTGTGTGCCAACTTCTCATTCAGGGCATTCTCACTTTCTGAAAGTCTGTCATCTTGTTTGAATAGCTCACGTGGTACTGCAGGCTATAGGTAGGCTACATTTTACCCTTTGGCTTCAGTTTGAGATGACAGCATTTGCTGTTTATCAGAGAGAATGATACGGAAATAGTGGTTCAACATAATATGACAGTTAATGTCAGGCAGTGTTTCCTGAACCTCTTTTCAGCGGATGAGTCACTCCTTCACCACTGAATCTTCAGTGTAAGTGCAGTGAAATAATGGTAAAGTAAACACCTTTTTGTGCAAACACAACATACTGTGCAATTGGACTCTTTTTGTGAGTTAAAAACATACAGCACGAGCAGTTTAGTCTAATTCACAAAACAAATAACTGTTATGATCCATTTTTCTTTTTAATTAAAAACATACAGTGTGAGCAGTGTAAATGACTCTTATTATCTGGTTGAAATGTTGTCCAGTTCATAAACAAATTATTCTTATTATTCATCTTTTTTTAAAGTAAGAAACACACAGTGCAAGCAATAGTCCAGTTTACTTGGTAACACTTTAGAATACTGTTTCTTACTTTCTGCATGACTAATAAATAATTATTGAATTCAGTTAGTTCTTCAATAATTCCTTATTAATTTTGCAGTAAGAAACAATATTCTAAAGTGTTACGTTTACTCTTTTGATCTGGTTTTAAAACTGAAAACATACAGTGTAATAACTTACTATTATGTCCTTTTTTAAGTTAAACATACCTCACTAGCAGCCCAATTCATGAACAAATGACTCTTATGATCCAGTTCTTTTTGTGAATCAAAAACAATCTATGTGATCAATGTAGGCTTATTCATGAGCAAATGCTTCTTATGAGCTGGGTCTTTTAAAGAGCAGTTAAGAAACACAGTATAAAGCCTTAATAATCATTCAGAGCTGATTAATCAACATCTGACTCACTTAGTATCATTATATTCGGTATCTGTATCATTTATTATTTATATGCATATAATTAGCAGCTCCCTGCTGCAAAAACAGTGCTGTGTGGGAAACACTGATTTCAGATAAGGGGACTGCAGTCGAACGGTTTAGTAGCATGCAGTGAATGGGCACTGCACCCCGATGTTCCCTAAAACTGAAATGAGCGCATTTTAGACAATGTGTAATGTCAGTCTTTATAGTAGGGCTTTAACTTCAACTGAACTGAACATACTTATAATTCCAGGGGTTTCTCAAGGCTATACGCTTTTGGCCCATTTTGTGTGCTCGGAGGTCCCTTGGGTTTCCACGGGGAGATTACTTTGCAGAGTCCTTCCCTTCTCTCTCTCACAGACCAGAAATAAGAGGGCTTTTCAGGCTGAGAATCAACTCATTTAAATTCACAGTGTCTGCCCAGGCTTTCTCGGATGAGCTTTTTTTTTTCTCCACTGCTGACAAGACACTTTTGAATGTTGCATACTTAAAACTGGATCAAAGGACAGGCAGAGATGTGAGCAGAATTTGTAACTGTTGTTCAGGGAGCAGCTCGGTCTATATCCATCTCTTTGGAGCTCATCCTGTTCTTCTCCGTCATTTAGACTAAACTCTCTCACGGTGTTATGAGAAATTCACTCTGCTAACACTTTTCAGGGGTCAGTGATGAGCCAAAACTGAAGCGGTGTACATCACTGAGCACTGATCGTTATAGTATAATATGCAACACATGTCAGTGGAATCTATAAACCAATTACTTTTTCAGTACAAAAAAGCCCCCACAATTTTGGTAATGTCATGAAACCTTTTACCACTCTCAGACTTCCCCACTTCTTTCCGGTCAGTGAGAAATCACAACTGAAAATGACTTGAGGAAAACACAATGCCACTTTACACATCCAAAGGTGTCAGGGTTTTCACGTAAGGCAGAATTCCCAGTGTTCACACATACTGAGGCTGGTACCATGTGCCAGTAATAAAAAAAGCTAGATTTGTACATGTAAAATGTGTGTGGTTCTTCATGGCTCTGCAAAACTCTTTGGATCTTCTGGGCCATTGCCAGGGCTGTAGCAAAATCCCTAACCCTATATGAGCACCACTATTTATTAAATTAATAAATAATAATATGTAATATAAAATAATGTATTCTGAGTTTATGTGTGTAGAAAAAATACATAATTGTATATATTTAGTTTTTTGGCCCATGCTCAAATGGCTGTAGTTTGAAGAATATGTATGGTTGTTTACAAGGAAGCATCCTTGCTCATTTTACCTAAATTCGGATACATTTGACATTCTCACCTCTGTAATGAGATCTGTTGTTGATATTTAAATGTCAGGCTTAATGGAAAAACCCTCAAGCTCAAACAGACTTGTATTGATTTGCTAGATCCCGTTGTTCTCATCTCATTAATCTGCTATTTGATTTAACACAGGTGCTCGTCTCACATTGGCTTTTAGCTTGATTTAGAGACTTGTCACTTTTATCTGTTTTTCATAACACCGAATAACACTGGCTTGCACATACAGGCTATGCAAATCAGTTTTTGAATTTTACTTAAAGTGAGAGAATCAGGTTTGATGTATTCTTTGCAATACAGCCAGATTAGATTTATTTATTTTTAGAGCTTACTTTGCAGTGTATACCGCATACAATTTTATAGACAAATATGCACAGATAAAACAAATGTGGAAACAGTATGCAGAAAATAAATAGTATAAAACTTTGTTAACACATGATTTCCCTTTGTTGTGTGTTTAATTTAGCAGGTCATGTCCAATTAGCATCTTGGAAAGAAAATATAGTTATTTTGTGTTTTTAATGCTTTGTGTAAACATGTCTTCACTTCTTGCAGTCTTATTAAATAATGACCCAAGAATAAAGATATTAAAATCATGATATTACTTCTGGTTTGTTAATCACATTGGAAGTGGAAGGTGAAGTTGTTGAGAGCACTGCATTATGGGATATATAATCCCACACTTGTGCTTGTGTACTGCATATTTTGCCAAATGTAGTAGGTCATTCCATGCAACCAGAACATTTTCAAACTGTGCACAGTAAACATATTGCATACAAAATAGTATGAGGAATATAGTAATGTCATTCAGGAAATACGTGTTTTTTTAGACAAAATATCACCAGAATTACAATAATATTGCTTTAGTGTTGTTTATGAGACTCAGAATTGCTGTCTATAATTTTGTCTTTATTTGTAGCAGGAGAAAAAAAACTATCAGGAAAATGAGAGCATGAGATTGTTTTCTTCAAATATCTCTCTTTTGATGTTTTATACAGCAATTCCCTTGATATGAGAGAGAAAGTTATTCTCTGCCATTTAAGCAGAAAACTCATTTATAATTTTCCCTTTAATCCTGTGATTTGTTCTAGTCTGCTTTATTAGCTAAAGTCATTACAGTATGGCATGGTGAGATTTCTCTGCATAACACTACATTAACCGCCACATTCAACGTCTTCCTCAGTGACTTCAGCTACTCAGAACGGTGACATTTCACCAAGCCGATTAAACCCCGATGTCAACACTAACCAAATATCCTTACTATCTCCTCTATTAAATTAAGCTCTCTCTCCCACCCCAACAGTGTGAAACAATTTGATTTAAACAAAGCGCTAAAGCTCCTGTTTTCCTCTCGTCTCAGTGCGTATGAAGTCCAATTTACAACTGCTGTCATCACGACAGCCCTAAAGCCTTCCATAGTGATACAAACGATCAACTTGTTTATTTAGCGTCTCCGTCTGCTGTGACATTTCTTGAAGTACGACATAGTTTTCCTTTTCTCATCGCTCTACTGGGCTTTGGTGAATTTGTACTTCTTATTCCCTGCCAATGCAATCTCATCCATCTCTTTCCCTTTGATGTGTAGCTTCAGAGAACTGCATTTGTATAAAACAGAAGTTGCAGTCATCTCATGTTTTTTTAAAGGCTAGCTCTCCATTCTCTTTCATTTTGCATGCATTGTATCGTATGGCATTTACAAGAATGACCATGTTTCATTCATCTTGTCAGCATAATGTTCATAAAAGACCAGGTGGAGGACAGCGTGGGAGGCTGGAGTTGGCTCACACTTATGTAGCAGTTAATTAGTTCTACATCAAAAGTGCTTCTACTGAATTACACATCTGTTCTCTTATGATTTTTGAGCTGTGCTGTTCGCATGGGCGCCTCCACATTAAACTCTAGGTAAAGCTTGAGCAAAATAGTTCATCTCAGCTCATCATCATTATTAAAAGTTCAAAGTGGAACACTGTTTTAAAATAAAAAAATGTCTCTGAAACCTCAGAGATCGCCTCAGTTGTCTGAACAGCAATTGTTTGGGGCAGATCTTACTAATAATGTTATCTGTGAGTATAGACCCTATAAATGGGGCCGTGTCAGTGACAGCAAGGCAGGGAAATGCGCTGTTACCTTTGCTGAAGCTGCAATGGGTTTGCTATGGAGTCTCATACATTCAGAAGGAGAAAACATGTAGGTATGTGCACACTCGTTTATTCATGACAATGCAGTTGTGTGTGTGTGTGTGTGTGTGTGTGTGGTTTAAGAAATATAGTAATCACTTGTGTGTGCAAGTCGAGTCAGAATTGAAATGCCTTTTCCCTATTTGTTCTTTGTCTCTTTGTCATTGTTTTTTGCTGTGTTGTCCATTTGCCATCTGAACGCTATCTTTTATTTCGAGTAAATGCTTCTGAAGCGTGAAGTTTCCTGCCATACACTGAAGATAAAAAAAATTGGAAAGGGAAAATAACATTTTTGTATTCATTTCAGTCCTAAAACTCTGCAGTTATGAACTCAAAATATGCCACAGGCATGTTCTTTGTCTTTTGTTTTGGTAGTTTGTACCACAGACTCGTTCATTACTGATATGTTTTTTTTTTGTTTTTTTTGCTTATCGTCTTGTTCTCTTTCTGTAAACAAAGTCATGTTGTCAGACTGTAATGCCTCTGTTTAAGCTGTAATATTTTACTGCTTGTAATTTTCTTTTGCCTTTACTAGCAGCTTTCATAACTTGTATGAATAAGGCATTAACAAACATTATTGCAGTGTTTCAAAACTATAATGCACATTCAAAAAGTCCTTTTGATTCATAGGCTACATGTTTGAATATAGAATGTGAATGAAGTACAGATGTCTTGATGTTAATGGATTATTCATGAAAGCTAGTGATCGGTCTGTGCTATTGTAAATAAATGGAGTCATAGTTAAGCTGACAGTGTCCGCTGCTGGCGGCTGCGCAAACTGCAGTGGCTGCTTCACCGGCAATGATACAGACAGCTTAACCTCTCATTATTTTAGCAGACTGGTATATCAGTGCTCATATGATGTATTAGAGTATGCTAATAATGTCATTTCTTCCATTTTAATACAAAATGTATTTTTATGAAACTCTATGCATATCTATGTGTAGGCTACATCATTAGATTTAATTGCATGTTTCATATATTTTCATATTTTTAATCTGCTCAAGCAGTGTCTGGTCTGGAAATACCACTCCAGAGTTGCATCGCCAGTCTATTTGGGAGGAAGGGGTCGAAAAACAGCAGGGGGATAAAAGACGGAATATTTCATTGCAGAGACAAACAGCAGATGGCCCTCTTGAGTTTTTCTTTTTTTTATTCTTCCTCTGTGATAGTGTTTCTCTGATGGTATTAATCTAAATGAGAAAATACTCTGTGTTATTGGGGCATGATATTAAATTGGCACCCCAGCCCTTATCACAACACTCATTACCATATGATTAAATAAACAGGCGACAGATAAATGTAGGCCTATAGAAAAACAGGCACTCATCCATACAATGCGTTACATAGGTGTGTTTGCCTAAAACACTGGGGGTCTCGGTAGCACCTCAGAGGTGTGATGTAGGCCTGCTTCATTTTGCACTCGTGGGGCGTATCGGTGGGGTTGTGTGAAATTAATTTCTTAGAGATTCGCATAAACACGTGTTTCATAAAGAGTGTGCTTGATTATTGTTAATACACACAAAATAAGTGAAAAATACGCATTTTCTGTGTCCCAACTCTGTTGTTTGTATACAGAATGATTAGAAATATTGACATCTAAATGTATTTCTAATAAAAAAATTAAAAAGGATCTGGTGACCAGCTTCTGTAAACATTAGGCTATTGGACAAATTATATTAGATAAGTCATATTTTGACATATCTAAATGTTGTCATCGGCACGTTTGAATCTTATCAGCACAGAAAATACTAATATATACGGACATAAGGGTGGGTTATTCTCTTCTTTGAAACGATGGAAAAGGAGGAGTTTGTCGTTAAGACTTGTTGATGATCTGTGAGGCTGAGGCGGGAAGCGCGTGGTCGTTAAGACTTGTTGATGCCGTTGATCGATGAGGCTGAGGCGGGAAGCGCGTGCGCCTCTCGCTCCAAACGGCTGGAGACGACATGAGCTCAGGAGGATGAAGAGGAGCATTTCTTGAATACGTTTTCTTTCCTGGCTAACGTTTGCAGTTATGCTGCACATTTGTGTACTCCCGCTTCGGGGAAATACTTTTTTATTAGAGTGTATTTATTTATTTGTTCGTTCCTGTCACACCGGGTAGACGACATCCCCACCAGAGCCCCTCGGTGTTGCTTGACATTTCTCTCTTAGAAGACATGCTGCTTTAGAAAAGGAAGAAACGCACATCGTTATTGAAAAACCACGAGACCTAGAACATGAGACTGAATGGGGAGTGATCGTCTGAGGAGATCCCTTTTCAACAATAAACACCTTCGTTCAAACTTACCTCAACTCACCGTCGTTACGCCGTCGGTTATTCTCAAGACGAGTGGACGTTTGAACGGAATCGGCGTGGATATCTGCTAAACTTGGTAAATATGTGAGACAAATGAATATGTGTAGTCGCAGGGCTCCACCTGGGAGACGAAGGTGGTCGCGTTTCTCCGCTTGACAGCTCAGAACGAAAAACGCTTTGTTTGCTCAGACTCCGGGAGTGGACGTCGCTGCCCAGGGTGCTGAATTTCACCAGGACCGGGTCAGAGATAAACGAAGGAAAGTGACGGACCAGAGACACTCTCAGGCGTGCCGTGAATATATTTTTCACGTTCTGTATTTTGGAGGAGCCGGGCAACTCCTGTGATAATCATTTTCCGAAAAGCGTTGTGAAATCAGGAATGAAAAGTAACCTGCGACTTCGAAATGAAAATCGGACAACATGTGAAATACGGACAGTTGTGTAACACTTAACCTTTGTATTCATTATGCTAATTCAGTGTCTTATTTCGCCCGTCGTGATGTGTGGATATCTTTGATCATCATCCGTGCATTTCAAAGGGCAGAGCACAGAAACAGTCGCAAAAATGGGACAATAATTGAGACAGATCGGGCGATTTGTTGTTGTCGTCTGTGCTTTGTGTGTAAGGAGTTCAACAGCCGTTTTTGAGACATGGCAGCGGCTATTGCCAGTGGTTTGATCCGCCAGAAGAGACAGGCACGGGAGCAGCATATAGACCGACCATCCACCAACAGAAGGAGAAAAAGCCCCAATAAGAATAAAGGGCTTTGCAATGGGAACCTGGTCGACATCTTCTCCAAAGTGCGAATCTTCGGCCTCAAGAAACGCAGACTACGACGACAAGGTGTGGGAAGTTCCATACATAAGAAGTCTATGCTGTGTTTAATGTCTTGAGATAATATACGCCCACATTTCATTTTCACATTCAGCTCTGACAACAAGGGACTGACGGCAAGGAACTGCTGTTTATCTTGATAAGAATAGCTGATAGGGTTTGTATAGACTTGTGTTGTGTCTCGACATATTTCTTTGACAGACTGTTTTTACTTCCATCAGTCTGCAAATGCCTTTTTGTTTCTTTTTTTTTTTTTTTATATGTAGTAAGACCAGCCAGTAATGAGACCACATATTCAGCTTAAATATATGTACGTCATACTTTCAAAATAATTCTCAAAACAATTCTCCCCCATTTTTGAAGGCCATATATATCAGAGCTGGATATTGTTTTTATTCAAACTAGATATATACGCATTGTTTGAAATATTCTGAGATTTGAAAGCCTCTCTATCTTTGCTATACCCTTGGGAGGTGTTGATGTTGAATTACTGGCACGTTTCATGAATGCAAGGAAAGCAGCAGGTGCCCAACGTGTTGCAGGAAAAAAAGCTATCACATCATCAGTAAACAACATCCAATGACAGCTTATCTTAATAGAAATGCCAAATATTCAGTTTAGGTAAGATTATAATAAAAACAGTCTTTCTGTCACCTCAACAGTAATGGAGACCTGCTCAGATGAAAAATGAATATTCTAAATGTAAGTATTTCTAGTACAACAATAATTCATTTTACTTTCATATATCATATTTATATAACAATTTTAAATTTTATAGTATGCAAGGTGGCTTTATAGAATATCAGAAAATCATAAGGCGACAAACAATCAATCACCTTTTTTTCATGGGGACGAACAGTCTTATAAATTGACAGTCACCTCAGGACAATCATATTATTATGTTAATGTTTAATCACAAGTGTTATATGCTTTTATATATATATATATATATATATATATATATATCATTTTTTAGAATCCGAAAATATGTTGTGTGTGCATTTTTGGCCTGCGAGCAGAAAATATTGTAGAAAACCAAAAACATTGTAGGCCAGCAGCTTAAGGCTGGAATACACTAAACGACTTTTAAAATCTGAACAGATTTTTAAAACACTAGGCATCATACACTTACCGACTTTGTAAATATTGACAAAGGAAAACTGGGCATCATACACTACGTGTCTGAAGATCATACACTACCAGACTTTAAAGTTGTTCCGATCACAACGAACTCACGCAGAAATGTGCGCCTTGTTGCTAGGAGACGCATGACAAATGAAAACATATGTGTTCTAAAATCGACTGAAAATATCAAACATGTTTGATATCCTCCGACTTGATAGAATCACAGTCTGAAGCTAAATAATTAGATTTTTTTTACCATAATACACTACGAGATTTGCTGTGGAATCTGTCAGCTGTAATCTGCAGACAGGCTCTGGCTTTCCTCAACTAGCGTCAACTTGTTCAGACTGTAAAATCGGGGGGGAAATTGGGGCAAAAATCGTGTAGTGTGTACTGTATATCATGGTACCTGTCAGAGAAGTCCAGAGGGGAATCTTGCACAAATAAGTAGTGAGTAAAAGATGTAGCCAGGAGAAACTGAGTGATGAATTAGCCCTGCAACGTCTCGGCTAACGTGCACCTGTGACGGCCATCTTATTACAGATGGCGAACAGCTCATGGCCTCCCCTCACACCCCTAGTGTTAACTTTTTTGGAAAGCAGCTTATTATAAGGCTTGTAAGTCTAGTTTACCCACATTGTCACTATTTATAATTACTCATGGTGAATTGAAAACATTAATTTGTTCTTAAGTATTTGCTGTTTAAGATGACTACCAGTGCTCACAGCTGGTTGGACGGCCTCTTTTGAGTCCTGTTGCCTGTTGCGTTTTTGCCTGAGTTACTTTTGACGGAGCACCCCCTGGGATTTACCTCATTAATTTCCCATTGCAGCTAGATTAAAAAAATCTTCAGTGAGCATTTTCACAGCCTTGAGGGCTCACCAGGGGCTCTGAAGCTGAGCGTTAGCCTGCCCACCCTCATAGGTTCTTTCACGTGGTGTGCTCAGGAGATATAATGGTTAGTTTAGTGATGGTAATTTAGTAGTGGTCACAGGAAAGATACTTTGAGCATAGTCTTCGAGCGTAGCCTCCCATCATGCAAGGCAGTGAGATGCTACATTCGTCTCCATTTTAACTCTGACTTTTAGGTCGTGACATGCAGACAATAGGAATACTCCCCTGAGTATGCAAAAGCATGTACAGACCATGAACTGAGACATTCGCCTTGTGGCAGTGTAGTAAAAGAAGTCAGAGAAGACAGTAGTTAAATTTTTTTTTAAATAGCACTTGCTCAAGTGCATTTTCAGTTTGTCAAATCTCTGGCAAAATGAGCAATGATGATGATAATAATGGTGCTAGTGTGGACCTCAAGCCTGTGGTTTATAATTTGCCCAGCACACCATCCAAAAACATTAAATAAGGAACAGTCCTCATATACTGTTTTATATTGATTTATTTGACTTTCTAGACTCAGAATGCAGAATGCTAGAGACAAATTTTAGGGATAATTCTTGGCTCATAGGGCAAAATTAAACGAAGGCTCTGATAATATATGTGTGTGTCAGAGAATATGAATGTCTTAATATTTTCAAGCAAAGATAATATATGTGTGTGTCAGAGAATATGAATGTCTTAATATTTTCAAGCAAAGATTTTTCTACACAAGGTCTTGCTTTGGTTTGTAAGGTACAGTACCATTTCAATTTTAAGATGTCAAAATGGACACAGACTGTTAACTTTAAATGCCCAGTCAATGCTCTCAGCTGTGACCAAAGTCTTTGCTAAAATGTACATTATACAGTCTGACAGTTGTTGATGAACAGTCTGTTTTAGCTTTTACCCAAGATCTCACCCGGGTGATATTGTACAATCTGGCAAACAACAGTTGTAAAACTTCAAATGACTTTAGGCTGGGATATAGGTATCTCAGAATTAGGGGTGGGTGATATAGCAAAAATATATCATATTTCAGGATTTTATCACGATTCTTTGTCATGTTGATGTTTGTCATGCAGTACAGCCAAAATAATTTCCCTATTATAAAGACAAATCCTTTCAAGGTAACACAATATAAAAAAAGAATGGTGGATATTTAGGCCAAAGTGGGCAAAGATGAAAAACTTTGTCATTATTTTATCTTTGTTATTAAAAAATAAGAACAAAGATATACATTACAAATACACATAATATACAAATAAAACAAACAGTGTTTAATTTCAGGTACAATAGGCATATTTAGCAGGAGCATTCAAGAAAAAATTGAATGAACAAATATACAAATAAAACACTATACAGATTGATTCCTATTAACGTAACTATTTTTTTTCTGTCAAGCGTAGGGAGTTATTTTTTTCTCTTGTGTTTTGTTGTTTTAACATTAAAGAATACAAATTCTGTTATCTGTCTGTCGATTCTGTCATAGTGTTTTATATTTATACCATCATTTACTCACTCAAAATTAGTTTCTAAACCTGAACGAGTTTCTTTCTTCTGCTGAACACAAAAGAAGATATTTTGAAGAATGAGGAAAACCAAACAGTTGCTGGTCCACAGTAATATCCATAGTATTTTTCAAAGTCAACGTGGACCAGCAACTGTTTGGTTTTCCTCATTCTTCAAAATATCTTCTTTTGTGTTCAGCACATGAAAGAAATTAATACAGGTTTAGGACAACATGTGAGTGAGTAAATAATAACAGAAATAACATTTTAGAAGAATTCTTTGCATGTTTATTTCTGTCCCTTTAAGACCTGCACGCATCTAATATAGAGGCACGCATCAGTTTTTCTCTCAACAGTTTACATTCATTTTAGACATAACCAACTGAGTCTATATGTAAACATTGTGTGTTTTGACTCAAAATATAACTTAGTTGAGTAATCAGGCGCTGTTAGACAGGCTTTTTAGTTTGCGGGCTTCGGGTGTACGGGCTCAGAAAAAGCGCACGTCAGACCAGCTCGTGAATGAAAAGTCTTTAAAACACAAGCAAATAATGTACTTTTGTGATTGCAAATAAGTGCAGTGTCCCGTGAGAGTAACTCTACCTGCTGAGTTAACACTGAATGGATGTGACGTTGTACAGTACACACAGACGGCAGCGCCAGAACTGTTACTGATAGAATGTGTGCTGTAGCACGATCCTACGATATTTCTTCAAAAGCAGATCGTGGAGACATTTTTATCATCCACGATCAAAAATCGTCATATCGCACACCTCTACTAAGAATAAAGGTTGAATAAGGTTCCCTATAGGTCAGATATTGAAATTGATTTAGATGCTGGGCCCATATTCCATTTTGAGCTGTAAATGTCTGAATGGCACAATTCTAATAAAAGGAGGAGGTTGAGTTGTTTGTTTGTTAATGTCCATAACCTCAGAAAAAAATCTGAAAAACATTTCCAGACATGAAAGGTCTCCATCAAGCCGGTAAAAAAACAAGTGCATCTTTCATTTATTTAAACTTTCTTTGATCAAAACAGAGAGGTTATCTGTTTGATTGCATCTCAGAGGGCTGCCATGTAGCAATTTTTACCCTTTTTACTCCACAGGACATTTTATGTCCTGTGGCCATGAAAAATCAACATTGTTGTGAAGTGATTGCTTACTAAAATGCCCTGCTGAAAACTCAATTTATAAATTTAGTAGGTGGAAGGTTCTTATATAGCAAAACGTAGAACTCTAACCTTGTATTCAAGTCTGGCTAAAAACATGTAGCGAGCCAGGAAGGGTGCAGAAATAATTTAGCCATCTTTATCAATTAAGTGCAACAAAATGAAATTGTTTTGTGGGATTTATTGTCATTTTGTGCTTCTGCATTTATCCACTGTGAAAGTTCAGTGCTCTGATGCTTATTATCCGGATAAGTGATAAATATGACAGAGATTCTTCCCGGCAAGACATGGTTCAACATGCTGTTTGGACGTTACGTTTTGCGTACAATTAGAATGCTCAGTGGAATTGAAGACCACCTGTGGAGACTAGCTTTTAATCTCTCTATGCTAAGTCTCATTAAAAATTCTGATGAATCTTGCATACACTCAATTAGTTCTGACTGAAAATGCATAACGCTTCCTTTAGTCTTGAGTGTAAGGTGGTGCTTGTTCTTGACTGTTTAAATTACTGAGCTTAATGTCAATTCACCTATAATGATTAAATTACTTTTCGGTTTTGCACTTTTGACTTCCGGCACGTTCCACCACGTAGTGATATACAAAGTGATATTCATTGTTATTTACAGAGGTGAGAGGTAGTGTGTGTGTGTGTGTGTGTGTGTGTGCATGCATATATTTATGTCTATATGTACTGCATGTGTGTGTGTGTATATATATATATATATATATATATATATATATATATATACACACTCATACACCTTATATAGCATATATTATATATACTGTATATATATTTATACTACGGGGGCCGTTGAATGCTTGAATCTGATTGGCTGATCGAACGTTCTGAGGTGTGCAATTATTTTCAGGGAAACGCATGGCGAAAGTAGTTCCAGGCAGCTCTCTTGACCGCATTACCTGACCATATCACTTCACCAAATGATTTCTGTTATTTCAAAGGTCTTACAACAGAAAAATAACCAAAACCCACAACAACACTGGCCAAACAAATAAATACAGTAAACAAAAGAATAAAATCGACAGATCTTGTCCATGTTTTTGCCTCAAAATTACGTTTTATTATGTGCGGAAAGCGCATAGCCTACTCTCTCTGTCTCTGCCTCACAAACACACATATTGTTTTCACACACCTTAACATAAGCGCTAATGTAGTTATCACTACTTTGACGATTTTATCAGTAACATAGTTTAAGAACTTAAAAACTACATGACTTCTCACAAGCGAGGTAACAACAACGGCGCTGTTTGTGAAGAAAATGAACGTAAAGTCTCACTATAGACATTGCTGCCGATCACTGACTCACATTGGTAACATTAATCTCTCTCTCTCTCTCTCTCTCTCTCTCTCTCTCTCTCTCTCTCTCTCTCTCTCTCTCTCTCTCTCTCTCTCTCTCTCTCTCTCTCTCTCTCTCTCTCTCTCTCATAACTTAGTTATTAACTGTATTAACTGCATTAATCTGCTATCAATGGCTCAAGCCTCCGTTACGGTTTAAAATTACGGTTTTGGAATTAGCAAGGGAGGCATTAGATGAGATGCAGAATAAATAATCCTACTCACAATAGCGATTTAAGTTGAAAAACCGGACAAATGCCTTGAAATATATAATCTGATAGATGTCTTGAGGTGTGGCAACCGTAGTATAAGCGGAATAATTGACATCGGTCCATTGAATTATTAGAAAAATAATGCACACCCACTCTGCTTCATGTCGTGGCCACATCACATCCTCAGGTGTGCATTATTTTTCTCATAATTCAACGGCCCATCGGCAATTATTCCTTACATATATTTATGTACACACCTTATTTCTTGCTATCTTTTTCTCATAAAATATAATCAATATTTGTAGAAGAGAGTATGAATTTCATAAAACTAGTAGTTCCAATATGTAATGTAATAGCAGTGCTTTCTCAGTCTTTCCTGTGACTGTGAACATTATGAGTGTGCTTATGAAAGCTGGAAAAGCCCTTCTCCTGTTCCTGAAAGTCTGTAGTGGGTCAATCACATGTGGTTAAGTCTGCAGCTGGTGCTCTGTGCAGTGAGACATGCCCCCTCATCCTTGTCTGTCTGATGATAGCTACCTCAACCTGTCTGACTCCTTCTGTCTCTCTCTCCACCACACACAAAACACCATCCACCTGCAGCTAACTTTTTATCAGGATGAATGTTATGAGCATCCATCATCTTTAAAAAATGCATTTATAGAATTTTCAGATGTCATAATGCTTGTTTCTTTACACTCAGGGTGGCAAAGCAGTTGGCAAAGATAATATAATATAAGATAATAAGCGATAATCCATCAAAAAATGAAAATTCTGTCAACATTTTCTCACCGTCATGTCGTTTTAAATCTGAATGAATTTATTTCTTCTGTTGATCACAAAAAAGGCATTTTGAAGAATGGCAAATAATATTGAAGCCCATTGACTTCCATTGTATGTACAAACAAATAAATAAATCAAAATATCAAACAGTTTTGAAAACTTGTGGTAATCCCAAGTAATTTCATGGAAAGAGGCAGTGAGAGATGTATGTTCAACATCTGTATGTTACATTAATGCACTTAATTGATTTTCTGGATGCCTTTTATTTAGATTGATGTTTGCATTTTCTAATATGTAGAGATAAAGTTTCAAAACTCATCCTGAACCATTTGTGCTGCAATTATACTTAAAATTGGATGGCTTGTTGAAGAGACTCGTACTATTAATTTTCCATGATTTTTCTCTGGTAGACAATGAAACAGTTGAAAAAAAGTCAAATAATAGACTTACATTAAAAGAGGGAACTAAGCCATATTTAGTGACCAGAATATCATAGACACTCGGAAGGTTGGCTCTTTTGACTTGGTCCAGCAACCAGCCATATCACCCAAAGCCCTAGCACCACTCAGAACATCCAATCTGTTACGTAGCAACATGCAAAACAACACAGAGCATCTTAGCAACAGATGACACATTGGGAAGCACACGGAACACCTTAAGGCTGGAATACACTACACGACTTTTAAAATCTGAACAGATTTTTAAAACAATAGGCACTTACCGACTTTATAAATGGTGACAAAGGAAAACTGGGCATCATACACTACGTGTCTGAAGATCATACACTACCAGACTTTAAAGTTGTTCCGATCACAACGAACTCACGCAGAATTGTGCGCCTTGTTGCTAGGAGACGCATGACAAATGAAAACATATGTGTTCTAAAATCGGCTGAAAATATTTGATTGATTTTTTGACCATAATACACTATGTGATTTGCTGTGGAATCTGTCAGCTGTAATCTGCAGACTAGCTCTGACTTTCCTCAACTAGCATCAACTTGTTCAGACTGTAAAATCGGGGGGTTTTTCTTAATTTTTCTTCAGAAAATGTACAAATCTTATTTTCCTTACATCCTCTAAAAATTGCATGCATACATTTGGGAATGCATATGGAGCCGTAGCTCATGCCCATCTCTTTGATTGTTCTTTGTGGGGGCTTTTTTCTGTAAGTAAATGCTTGGGAGCTCTTTGCTGTCTTTAAGCTTCTCAGGATGCTGTCTCAGCAGTATCACTGTGTAGGTGAAGACAGATATCATAAAGCACCACTGTGATTAGCATTCTTTGTATCTCTCTTTCCCTTTAAACTCGCCCTCTCCTTCTTTCTTTTGTTCTTTTCTCTCACCCACTCATTCGTTTTCTCTCTCCACCTTTGATGTGCCAGATTCTTCAGCTCTGCCCTGGCCTAACACAGGCAAATCCAGGGCAGCACACCAACGGTAAACAGCAGCATTGTACCTACATCAATATGACAAGGCAGTTATTTGTTTACCAGCCTGGAGTTAAGCACAGCAAGGCTGGTTAACTGTATCACAGGAGACCCTTATAGCCAAATGAGGCTACGGAATTTATGCTGTAAGAAGTCCTCCTGTTTTTCCTTCCTGCCTCTTGAAATTGGTGTCACTCGCATCTATTTATGTGATTACCCCCGAGCAGTGTTTGCTAAAGCACAATCCAGCCTCCACAGAGTTAAACAACTAACGGTAGTATGTTTTGTTGTTGTTGTTTCACACTATTGTTTTACAGTTTGCGCAGAGTACATTTACAATCTTAAAGTGGTATTTCCCCCAACAATCCCTCACGTCGTTTCAAACTTTTATGACTTTCTTTCTTTGCGATACACAAATTTAGCTGATGTCTGCATATTCAAACTTGGTACATTGTGATTTATTTGAAGACACAATTATTGATATCAAACCTGGAGCAACGCGTCTCCCTGTCTAATGCTTCAGAAGACCTGGAAAGAGATCATTTGGCGTGAATGCTTGGTGCTGCTTTTGAATGCTCTTCCACCACGTCTACTCTATTTAGATGAGTTCCAGCAGTGCAAACTGCTGTTGTGTGTCTTCTTGAATTACCATTGTGGCACTGTCTAGTAGGGCTGTCAAATTGGCTGAAAAACTAAATTAGAATTTTTTACTAAAATATTATCAAAATTCGAATTATATTCTAATTTAAAAGGCATACATTCAGTTAAGGAAAAAAAAAGCTTTGGCTTCTCTCCTGAGGCAACAAGAGGGCACATCGAGCTAAATATTACCAAATGCACGTTTCTTCAAAGTAGGGCTGGGCAATATGAGCAAAAATGTAATATCTCTGTATTTTTTTTGGCTGATTTGCGGTATACGGTACATATCTCGGTATTTTGTATTTGGAATAAACAGATAAATAAAGTGAATGTAACCATGTAGGCATATATAATGGGCAAAAAGGGTTAAAATAACATTACATTCTAACATTCTAACATTGCGATCTAAAAACAAAAATAATGCTTTTAAAGCAAAGTTAAATTTACTAAACTAAAAAATGGGGAAAAAAACCCCACAGACTAGGCTAATTGAGTAAAAAGTCTATTTTGATTACCCCATTACAGTCACTTTACAATTAGTGCTATCATACAAATACACTTACTTGTAGGTCTAAAATGTCCAACTACAAACATTTCAGCAAAATGTATATTTTATTCAGAGTTATTGCGCTCCTATTTCATTGCGCTCTGTCTGTTTGGCGCGCATGCGCGCGTTCAGAATCAAGTCTGTGGAGTTTAGCAGAATCTCAAAGCAGAAGCTTGTGCACTTCTGACAGGCAAAATGAAATATTTCCATCCTAACATTTACAGATATTTCACCTGTGCAAAATGTAAGTAATGCATTTAGGAAAAGAGCACATAGCTCAAACAGCGCGTCTCTGTCAGGGCACACGCAGCCTTTCTGTCAGAGCCGCTTTAAACTCAAAAGATTCATCATTGCTGATACACCTAATTTATTAACATTTAATCATATGATCGCAAGGTTCATGTTTACGCTGTTAATATGCACATTCGCTAGCAAGCTAATTTCTTAATCTAGTAATTACATGTTTTTTAAAAGTTAAACTTACATAATTTGACATGGCTTTGGGCTCTCTTGTGTGAGACGCGAGTGCAACGATGATAGATGTCCCTCTAGAAAATTGCAATAAATATGCATTCTGTGTGAACGGCTTGGTTTCAGTTTTGAGGTAAACAACATCTTCTCCACATTAATGTTCTCTTTTTCCACAATATTTTGAATGTGCAGCACCGCATCGAAATGGACAGGCTATAAAAAAAGCATTAAAATGCAACGACACCTCATCATCGCTTTTTGTGTGCCAAGCTGCCTGACGGACACCTAAAATTCAAATGCAGCATTTGCATTCGAATGTGGATTTTTATTTTAAATTCGACGAATATTCGAAAAATTTGACAGCCCTACTGTCTAGTATGCACACATCTGATGTTCCATTAGCGATACAATACTTCTGAGCAAATACATCTCGAAAAACAGTGTAGCTATGTGTGTATGACCTCTGAAGTAAAGGACAGTGTTTTGATAGAACATTCTTTGGTTTGTTATTTCCTTTAGATCTCCACTTTCAGATGAAAAAAAAAAACTATCTGTTTCTCTTACTGTTCCAAGCAAGAAGTCAAAAGGAACACAAAAGTTGACACCATTTCCTTTATCTTCACTTTTACTGCAGTATGTACGGCATTCTAAAATCCAGTTAAATTCTGTCCAAAAACAGACCTGTGACAATTTGTGCACACAATTTGTAATTATCAAACCATCCCTTTCTGTTTAGTAATCAGATTGCAGTGCTACTCAAACTGTTAATGTGAAGACTGAGATCACTTGCCTGGTTACTTCACTGATTTGTTAAGCTCCCTGTTGATATCAAGTTTAATTATTTTTCTATCTTCTACTGTACTGCTTTACAGTTATGTCATCACATTAATGTAACAATATGCTTTATATTATTAATATTAGTATTAAGAAAGGATTTGTTTTTATATGGAATTTGCCACCACATGGTAAAGATACATCTTTATCAGGTCTGGCTAAAGAGACTCCTGGTTGGAGTCTATTTCATATTACAGTCACTGATGACAAAACAAGCAATTGCTTGTTCTGTGGAACATAAAAGAAGATATTTTGTCTATACTGTGGAAGTCGATGGAGCTGTTACTTGGTTCACAGTGTTCTTCAGAATATCTTCTTTTGTGTTCTGTAGAAGTAAGAAATGCATACAGGGTTGGAATGACATGAGGGTGAATAAATTATAACATTTTTGGGTTGACTGTAATTTAAATTTGTCATCTTTACATATATTGGTAGATTACATAAATGTACATGTGCATTTGTAATGTCTGTAGACTGTAGTTCATCTATAAGAAGTGCTTATTGAGTGTTTTCTGTCTTTCTCCACAGATCCCCAGCTCAAGGGTATAGTGACCAGGTTATATTGCAGGCAGGGATACTACTTGCAGATGAACCCAGATGGATCTCTTGATGGGACTAAGGATGACAGTAGTAATTCTTGTGAGTTCCCTCTAATGTCATTATCATTGCACATAATAAATAATCAAAACATGAGCATGTTTCAAAAGGAATGACTCCTGCTTGATAATTCTGGTGGGTAAAATGCTACAGCTACACTTATAAGGTAAAGTGTGCTCAAATGCATATCATTACTTTTACTACACACACTTTTAAAATCCCTGTTACTGATTCATTTTCTGTAGTTATCACTGTTGCTGATATGGCAGTAGGCTGGTCCTTGGGGAGATGTGTGTGTGCATGTGAGGTGATAACTCAGGAGGTAGTGGTGTATTATTAGACTCTACTGGGCCTGCTTTTCAAATGCTTCAGGCCAGCTGCTTAATTTTATTTTAATATGCAGCTGTACTGACAGACAGAAGGCTCTCTGTCAATCAAACACTCTGAGAGAAGATACCACTTGACATTTGTGACACTAAGAAACACACCTACACAAATGGAGAAAGCAACTGTAGAGTTGGCAATTTTTTAAGATACATTGAATTTTTGCTAAAGTAATCAAGCTAAAGCAGTAACTAGATTTTCCTTTCCGAAAGTGCTGGCAAGGCACTCATTTTAGGTCATTTATTTTATTGTTAAAATCAGTTATTTATATTAATTATATATAATTATTATGTTGCAAACCCAAATGTAGATACTCCAAAAATAATCTGGACAGTTTTGAACAATTAAGCTACAATTAAATTTAATAAATTGGATAACAAAATGTCAAAGCAAGTGTTAAGTGGAAACAATAATTTGAGATCTTATCTTTGAAGCAACATCTTTGTCTAACATCAACAGTATTATTTGATAATTTGATTTTGTGTGAAAATTCTTGTTATCTTAAAAAAAAATTTATATTTAGGTAAAATATAGTTATTAACATTGGAAATGTATATAAATTCTGTAAGTTGCAGACCAGTATCGATAGAGAGATGGAGAGGCGAAGAAAAAGAATGAAAGGGCATGGAATGGCATTCAATATCATGCTCTCTTTGGAAGACAAAGATGCAAAGTCCATTTTGTGCCCTTGTAAGAATCTGTTCCACTGTACCGGTGGAGCACTTCCAGAAACTCACTTTGATGTAACCATCCCACTCATATTTTGCCACACCAGAGTCTTCCAGACAAGGGCTTTTCTGATTTTTTTTTCATTCAAGCACCCCTGGAGCTCTGCCAATTACCAGTAAGTTGAAGTGAGTTCATTACACTGTAGGTTTAAATCACCCCTTTGGATGCGCTTAGTGTCACCAGCTAGGCTGTTTCTCCCCTCCAGTACAAACAATGGTCATTACCTAACAAGACCGAAGAGCTGCTCCAACAACAAAAGATCCATTAAATCTGCCACACACTACTACTGCCTCCAATCGCTAGCCTTCTATGCTCCAGCTTGTAGCGCCAGGCTTCTGTTGCTGCCCACTGGGCATAAAAACAATTATTCTACATAATATGAGGCCTCCATTCAATTTCTGTGTATCAGTTTTTATGCTCCACACTAATCCCTGTTTATGCACTGGCCCGTGTTCAGTTTATGGGTTGAGATTTGAAGCCCATTGTTTATCATTCTAATTCCATTTTAGTGATGTTTTCTATTATTATTGGGGTTAGAGGTTTGTTCTACACCCTAATCACTTTTAGAACTGCATAGCAACATACAAAAACAACCACATATTCAAATTTTCTTTAAAAATTTGATAATTTGTGTATAATTAAAAAATTTAACAGTAATTGCTCAATTCTTATTTTAGATATACTTTGTTGAATTTTAAATGTTGATGGAAAAGTTACATTTGTTAACCCCTGTAATGTCTTCACAGCGTTGTTCAACCTCATCCCTGTGGGCCTTCGGGTCGTTGCTATTCAGTCTGTGAAGACGGGCTTGTATATCGCCATGAATGGAGAAGGCCATCTGTACACATCAGTGAGTACACAGTTGTATACTTCAGATAACACTTCTAACAATTCCAACAGTTCTCTGTTTCAGAACTTAGTGAATTACTGTCTACATAAGCAGCATCCTTCTAAGGCATTGTCCTGTACCTGTAAAAACTGACTGATCGTGTATGGGAGAATTGATACACAACTGATTCCAATACAGTTTGACATTACCATATTGCTACACTATAGATACAATTATTTAATAGCCATAAAATATATAGTACACACAAATATTGGGTAAAACAGTCCATTGTGATTAGATTGAAGTATAGATGTCTTATAAGGAAGCTCACTTGGTTCTGAAACAGCTTTTGACTGGATTTTAAATCTACCATAGTTTCAATTAGACACATCATGATTTTGTGATCTTGGACACATAAAAAATCTGCAATCTGCCCACTCTCGCTCGCAATATCAGTCAGTGTTTCACTCTCAGATGTCGGCATGGCCATCTCATTTACAATGACACATCAGCTCAGGCTCAAAACTGATACCCTCTTTGCTACTGCTTTATAACCCTTGAGCTCAAACTCATCTGAAGATAAATTCTCACTGCAGGTAAAAGATGAGTCATTGTGACCACCACAAACTTTTGGGCAGAACATCTTATGATCTATTATTTCATTCTGTAAAAACTGATATTACACTAATACAAAGAAGTCGTATCTGTCCAGACAGGTATACGGGTAGCTGAGAGAAGTTAAGCAGAAATGTCTTTGCATGCCAGAAGTCATTATGGAGCTATAATACATAATAGAGCATGTCTCTGTTATGGTTTTAGTTTGAAATGCAAACCACAATTATGCACACCCACATGTGCATTAGTGGTTTTATAAAGACCTGTTGCTGAATGTATCGTGCTACATTAAAGTCTTCATGTTTACCATCAAACGCTACATTTAGCCTACAGTGCAATGTATCCACCTTGACCAGATGGTCATTAATTACTGGCAACCATGGCAATCAGTGAGGTATTACCTTTCCTCTCTGTGCTGGTCATTACTGACAGAGCACTGCACAGTACAAATTAATATTTTCCATGAGCACTTGATTGAATCCTGTCGATATGCAATCTATATCTCCAAAAATATTGGATATTTTTATTGTAGCACTTCTTACAGTATGTTGTTTGTTTTCCTAATTTAAAAGTCATTTGGGATAAAAGCGTGTACTGATTTGATACATGTTAATTTAAAAGTAATCATGTAAATTTAATAGTCAACACATACGGATAACTTTGCATACAGAGAAAGGGAGATGTGAGACAATCCCCAAAAGTATTTTGACAGCTTTGAACATTTAGGACACATTTGAAATGAATAAATTTAACTGAATTAGATGAAATGTGAAACCAAGTGTGATCCGCAAACATGCGATGTTACACCTTTTCTCTGAACTAACTGTTTTTTTAGACTTTTAACCAGTTGGTAAAAAAAAAAAAAAACAAAAAACAAAATGCAACTTCTGTTTCTTAATTTGACCTTTTTGGGTGATTTTTTTTCTTGTTTGAAAACTGTGTTTGCATTATGATAAGTTACACTTGCTTTGATATATATCTTATTTTTTATTGTTGTCATATATTTTGAAGAGTGTCTAAAGTGCCTCTGTTAGGGATGGGTACCGAGAACCGGAATTCTTTTGGACCGGTACGTAATTGGGTCAATACCAGACTACCAGTAAGCTTCAGGACAAACGATACTGTTATCGATACTTGCGTTTTATAATCTCTATATACTTCAATGTTAATGTTAATGATGAATTAGAAGCTGCTGCTTGTCATTTTTCTTCACTGAATGATGTGTCCGTCGTTTGCTCGACGTGCGTGTGATATCCATGCGCATGTGCGGTGTCTGTTTGCGTGCAATCAGTTGCGGCAAGAGTGAAACGTTCGAAAGTGTGGGCTCACGTTACAAAACTAAGCCGCACCAGTGTCAGATGCAATAAATGCAGTAGTGTAATAGTGAACAAAGAAGGCAACACTAGTAATATAATGAAACATTTACTAACAAAACGCAACATGAAATGCGCTGTATTTACTATGTCTCCCCTCCAGCTCCAACTGCAACTCGTGAGACACATTCACATCAAATGTTATTCAGCGGTAGTTACACTTACGAGACACTGCACTTATTCACAATCACAAAAGTAAATTATTTGCGTGTGCTTTAGTTTAAAGCCTTGCCGGTTAAACATTTCATTTGCGTGCTGTTCTGACGTCCGCTTATTCAGAGCGCGTGCACCTGAAGCCTGCGTAAGTTACACTAAAGGCCGGTCAAACAGCACATGATTACTTGGTTTTCTTAGTTATCGTCAGATTGAGCTAATACTGTCAAAAACACACAATGTTTACATATAAACACAGTTAGTTATGTCTAAAGTGAAAGTAACAGCTGGGAGAGAGAGACAGATGCGTGCAGGTCTTAAAGGGACAGAACTAAACATGCTGCCGATTTTCATTAAAGGCATAGTTCACCCAAAAATTTAAATTCTGTCATTATTTACTCGCTGTCATGTTGTACCAAACCTGTATTAATTTTTATTCTTGTTCTGAACACAAAATAAGATATTTTGAAGAATTTAGGTAACCAAGCAGTTGCTGGTCCCCACTGACTTTGATAAGAAAAAAAGTCACTGGGAGCAACTGTTTGGTTACACACATTCTTCAAAATATCTTATTTTGTGTTCAGAACAAGAATAAAAATGAATACATTCTTCAAAATATTTTTTATGTTTAACAGAAGAAAGAAACTTTTTTTTTTAACACAATTTTCATTTATGGGTGAACTATTCTTTTAATGTTAATAAAATAAAAATAACTCCCTGCTCCTGACTGAAGAACTTTAATACAGTTGCTAAAGTTCAGCAATAATAAAATAACTTGATATTTTCGCATCATATCTTTTTGCACCAAATAGTATCGATAACCGTATAATTAAGTATCAGTATCGGTGATATCGGTATCGGTATCGATAAAATGTAAACGATACCCATCCCTAGCCTCACCTGTGATATTGCCTCATTTGTATATATGTACTTTCAGTGGGGGGTATCGCAATTATACAGGTTATATTATTAACCTTATTTTTATAGTGTGGTAGACATTTTGGAAAATGTTTGAAAATAAAATGTTATCAAAGGGGGGTACTCATTTTATATGGACTAGACAGAATGTTCTTTGGTATGCTAAAACTGCCCATATTCAGCCACAGCTGACCCAGCATATTTCACTGGGGAGTCTTATACAATGACAATCTTTCTCGGTCCTAATGGGCTTACTAATCAACTCCATGGATGCGCCCACACACTCTCTCAGCTTTCCATCACTGCTTCTTTTCTGTTCTCTCTGTTCCTATGTGAATGACTCAGGTAATGGCAGAGAGAGCTCCCCTCCTTTTTCTCTGTCTGCTCTCTGAGGTTTGTGCATTCATTTGTCATTATTCCTCTTTTCTTTGAGAATGTGCATTTATTACCTGACCCTCCATCCATTAGAGGCCATTTTTCATTAGTGAATAAAATAAGCGCACTTATCCTGTAGATGCCCTCAGATTTTTATTAAAAATGACATTTAATTATAGCACTATAGCAAACACGAGTTTTAACCATTTTGAAGAGCTTCATAGAGTTTATAGTTTTTGCTAAATTAAATTAATAAAAATAATCAATGAAATTCATAGTATTTGCAGCATTTTGGGATAGACCGCTAGGCAGGAAAATAGACCAGAATGAGATTTATTATTATTCTGAGACCACTAAAACTGGTCTGCTGTGGCTGAAATGAGTTTTGTGTCCATTTCTGTCATTCCAACATTTTATTGTATCACAGATTAATGACATTTTATACTGTACGATCAATCGTTACTCATTTTCCTTCATCAGTCAAACACAAATGAAGGAACATTGACGGCCCACTTTGATTAGTTGATCTCTATTCTCTTTTATAGGCAGGCTGAGAGAATACAATAGTCCCGTTGAATAGAGCAGAATTCCATTAATAAGCTCGAGCACTGCATCCCGGTCTTTTGTCTGTCAGGCCTATTTTTTGTACAGCGCGGGAGTACAAGTGACCCGATAGTATTGAAACATCCTGGAGTAGCGGCACAATGGACTCATGCCTGGGAGAAAAGAAAGACTTCAATAATCTTCCATTTTTCAATCCCTCTCTTTTGTTCAAAGGGCTCAAACTCTGCTTTCCTCTCTGCCATTGATGTTCATAGGCTGATTCATTCTTTGGAATAATAATCAAGCTCCTTTTCTGGGTGGCTGCAGGTGTGACAGTTGTGCAGTTATATAAATACAAAACAGCATTGCTCTGAAAAGCAAACATACTTAACATACATATTGTCTGCTTGAGTGAAACGAATGAGACATTTGCATGTAACTTTTAAAACAATTGGCAAAGAAGATTTGCAAAAAAAAAGATGATGAACAAGAATTGCAGATTTGTTCATTTGAGTCGGTGTATGAAGTTATATGGCCGATTGACTTGGCTTTTCGTAGTTCTCTGGCTCTCTTCTAAGCCGTTTGTTCTCCTCTCTGGATTGAAGAGGTCTATAGCTTTATCGCCCTGCCACACTTGTTAGAGCTACCTTTCATGAGTGTTAGATTGACTCTTCTCATCATTAGACTGGCCCCTGTAGGCTTACATCCCTTTGGTGCTTGTGTAGTTTGAACTATTGCTACCAGAGATTGCTTACAAAGCTCAGTTCACTATAAAGCCAATTTGATTTGTTAAGTATTTGATTTATTATCTGAACACTTATTGTATGATGCAGCCACAGTGCAATGCAGTAATGAATAAACCTGGTTATGCAAATTTTGACATATTTCTAAATGATAAATAAAAAGATTTTAGGCCTATGAATTAATGTAATCACATCTGTCATTTCTTGACATAATGACAATATTTCCGCTCACTTCTTCGCTGTTTTCTACAGTACTTGTAATCTCATTCAGTGTTGATGGTGTATAATTGTGGGCTATAAAAACATTCAAATCTTTCCATGTTTCCTGCTATGAGTTTGCTGGCTGCCAGGATTTCTTGTAAGGTAAACATATATGTTGGTTAAAGATAAGAACTTGTCTTCTTACCGCATATTTCTGAACAGTAATCTCATATCTAACCAGAGGTTTCACATAACCTGTCCAGTCAGAGATAAGCACCATCCAATCCCTGTCTTCCCGCTGACGATTGGGAGATTATCAGCACTGTTAAAACTAATAAAATATCATCACATTTTTTAGACATATTTATTCCTGTAGTAAGGGGCATGTTTCTCCAATGGGCCAGAAAACTCAGACCAAAAACAACCTGAGGATATAAGCTATAACAGACAAGATATGAGTGAGTTCATCCCATGGCATTTCTCAGTGACGGCAGATGGCTCAGTCTGAAGTGTTTATTATTCTTACCCTCATGTCTAAATATTCCTACACATTTTTTGTTTGTTTGTTTTGTTTGAACAAGCCACCAAAATCACAGATCATAATATTTTATGATGAAATGCCTTAGTAAATGGAATATGCAAAAATGCTTTAGCGTTTATTATTTGTATTAAATTTGCATCTTGAATGCGAACCAGTTTTTTTTTTTAAATAAGCTTCACCAACCTGTGTTACCTGAATACAGAGGCAGCAGAGGGAGAAACCAGGGACTGGTGAGAAACCATCTTCATGCATTAATGGACAATAAGGTCAAAGCTACAAGCTGGCTTGGAAAATAGAATCAGGGGACAAGTCGTCTATAAATAGGTATTTTTTCATTCTGTTAAGATGAATAATACCACAATTACTATTATGTATTTTTCTATTATTGTCATTTGGCCTATATATAGTTATAACTACGCAAAATGTCCATTATGCAGGCAATTAAATATTGAATAGACCGTCACTAAGCATAAGCACTTTTGCAACACATATCCCAAGCGTCAATGACAAGATGTCCGTGCATCTTTTTGACTGGCATTGGTATAGAGAGCAGGCTAACTCACCTATGAACCAATGCAGTCATTTAAAGGCAGGTGGAGGTTTGGAAAGAAGGTGTCATGTGAAAGCCCAGTCGCAGATTTAATGGAGCCCCACCAGTGAGATGGTGCTTGGTGCACTGATAAAGTTTCCCTCTGCCAGCTTGTGCAGCAGAGAGGGGTCTTATTTGGAAATACATAGGCAAAACAAGGTCAGGTGACTAATGGAGGCGAAAGCAATTTCACTGTCAGACAACATCTAAATGGAATCCTTTGCTTGCTCCCCGACAGTGGCATTACTGCCGTGCCAGTTTTGTCTCTTTTAGGCTGGTCATATCTTCAGGCAAGTTTGGCCACGTTTTCAATTTACATTCATTTTTGTCATCTGTTTTCAGCCATGTAATGACTTTATGAGCTTTGGAACACAAGCTGTGAACAAAAAGGGCTTTATGGACTGAAGCATACGGTCATCTGATTGTGCAATATTTAATATTCTCTGTTTATAAGGTGCTTTGGTTCTTCTTGAGTTTTGCAACGTCGGTCTGACACATCACAAAGGGAAAAACATTTTTTTCATAAATGTACGTATTAGATGCTCCCCTTTGGGGTTGGCAAGATTTATTATTGTTTTTGAAAAAGGCTTTTATGCTTGCTGAGGGTACATTTATTTGATCAAAAATACAGTAGAAACTGGTATATTGTGAAATGTATTACAATTTAAAATGACTGTTTTCTATTTTAATATATTTCTAAATGTAATTTATTCCTGCAATGGCAAAGCTGAATTTTCAGCAGCCTTTACTCTTCAGTGTCACATGATCCTTCTAAAATCATGATTTGGTGCTTAAGAAACATATCTGATTATTATCCATTTTAAAAACAGTTGTAATGCTTAAAGGCCAATTCACACCGCACAGACAAACACCAACAAACTCGTCTGTTGGATCAGTGTGTTACCCCTGTTGGAGTTTGTTTTCACCCGACTGAACATGCTTAATCGGCATTTGTTGGGTCGTGGAAAGTCTGAGCAAGTGTGAAATTATTTTCCAACAAACTCTGATGTGGCCTTGAAGTGTTTCCATGACGCTGCGCATATTTCACTTAAAGCGTGCTTCACCCACGGCCTCTTTTGTTTTATTCGCCGTCTTTTCAGGCGAAGAATGACACGCAAAGACATTAATAATGTAAAAATGTTGATTGTTGGTACAGGATCATCGGTTTCATCCCCAATCAGACTTAAACAATCTACACCAGACGCGAGCTGCGCGGTGCGATGCAACAAAATACAATAGAGGTTCTATTGATTATAATCAGTGACGCTGTTTACACTGGATGCAGTGCGATGCGACAGCTGTCACCTCCGGTGTAGACACAGTGTTACTTGACTCTCTGTGACTCAAAGTTTTTTGTTGTATGTTGGGGCAGTGTGAACATGACAGTTATTTTTAATAAAATTCTAAATCCAACAGCCAACTGGAGCAAACTTGTTTGTTTGCGTTTGTCTGTGGGTGAATTCTGCAAAGTTTTTTTGTTGTATTGGCCTTAAAAGGGAACATGACAGTTCCCTCAAAAATAATAGAATTCTAAATCCAACAGCCAACTGGAGTCATCATTTCCTCACCGTAAAGTTATTTTTTTCCAGATCCATAAAAGGGAATTCATTTGTTCTGCTGAACAAAAGTGATTAGATATTTTGGAGTCATCATTTCCTCACCGTAAAGTTATTTTTTTCCAGATCCATACGAATTCATTTGTTCTGCTGAACAGTGAAGATTATTTTGGAGAACGTGGGACCAGTTGCTGGTCCCCATTGACTTCCCTCACATCTTTTCTCCACAACTGTGGTCTTTTGTGGAACATTTTTGTGGAAAAGTTTAAAAGAACAGCATTATTTAAAAATATTTTGTAATATTATAAATGTATTTACTGTCACTTTTGATCTATTTATGTCTTAACTGAATAAAAGTATTTTCTTATTAACCCCAAACTTTTGAACAGTAATATGTTTTCAAGAGAATGATGTTCTGCAAAGTTTTTTAGCTGCTGTAGGGGGAGTTTAGCTTTCTCTTTATACTGCTAGAAAGCATTTAGGGCCAGATTTACTAAACTGGGCAAATTAATGTTAGAGCGCAATTCCATAAAAGCACCAATGGGAGGGGGAAATTCTGCGGGTGATTTACTAAGAATTAAAGACAACAGATGCAGCTAGATTATTTCCATAATGTCCAGCGCAATCTACCAAGAGCAGCGCAAATTACCGCCTGTTTTGAGGCATGCTTTTTTGGGTGTTAAATAATGGTGCAAATTCCAGTAATTTGACGAGTGCAAACGTTAGTAAATTGCAGTGCATGATTCATTTTAATACTCTCCTCCCATAAATTTTGCTTCTAAAAGGAAAACTCCTACAAATGCAAATTCAATATGGTCAGGTATAAAAATAACTAATTATATGCTAATTCTTCATTGCGCATCTTAAGTAAATCCTGACAGCACTATTTTAATGCCAAAAGACAGTTTGCACTGGCGCAAGCTGTTGGTGAATCTGGCATTTAGAATGGAGACGTCATTCACAAATTGGTGAAAGGACTTAATCTATAAATAACGAGCAACGTCACTTGTTATTTGGTCAGAACAACTGGTCTTGTATTTATTGACATGATAGTTATGTAAGTTTGTTCATTCACATATCCATAAAGACTTTATCTGTCCGCTCAATTGAATCTCCAGTTCTTCTTTATGGAAGGGCCATACAATCATAATGGAGGCTAGTAACTCTACATTGATCCTCAAATGAAAGGGTGGGGGTTGTGTCAGGTAAAATCACTTTGTAAAATCTGCCTATGTCTTCATAAAAAATAATGCTGCAAGAAAGAGACGGCCTACTTTTGGAGCTGTGCATTATGTGTATCTGACATATATGAGCACAACAGAGGGGAAAGAACGCAGTATTGATTAGAGAGCAGGAGACAGTCTGAGAGGTGGAGGATCTACTTGATGGCACAGAAGAAAAAGCTTTGGGTATGTCAGTGGATTTTCATATTAGTGTGTGAGCAGTCAGGCTGCACTTAAGACATTGTCTACAGAGGCCCTAGTGGCTTATGCATTCGTGGAAAATATTTTATTTTTTCCTGACCAAGGTTGTTTGAGTAGGTGTACATATTTAGTCAGGATTTAGTCAAGATTGTATTGTATAGAGCTGTCATTGTGGCAAGGAAGACTGCTAAGTGAAGTCTCTAGTATAAATATACTAATCTATTTTATCAACAATTGTTGAAATGATGAAGTACATCTGCAGCTAAACAACTGATAACCTCCCTTAAAAATAAAGTCATGTATTTGCAATATTATTGAATATAATGTTTAACAGGTACTGTATGTATCTGTTTAACTTCCCAATGAAGGTTTATGATCTTTATAATGAGACCATAGCCGCTTTTCCACCAAAATTACCTGGAACAATTTGTACCAGGAACTTTCCCCCCAGACATGTTGCTGTCTGTGTTTCCATCGTGGTCTAAAGTACAGAGAAGATTAGGCTAATAGCCTGGTAATATAGGTCTGCTCGCGTTTATCAATACCAAGTATGCAAATTTCGGACATTGAACTCCAGGGGGTGGGACGACGCAAGTCAGCTCACCTTGACTTAATTTCGGTTTCATTTAAACATATTAATGGCCGCAGAAATGTAGTTCAGGGAACGTACATATATTACAATGAAACGAAATATTAAACAGTATTGCTTTTAATTTTCATTTTAACATATTAATAGATTAATATAATAATATAATAAAGACCAAATATTACCTGTTAGATTTACCCAAAATGAATTAAATCTTGTTTAACCACTACAGAGACATCAGAGCCAGCAGCAAATGTAAGAAGGACTAGCCGAGTTTAGGCTGCTCTCATTGGGGTACATGAGCACTGAGCGGTGTGCCTGCTGATTGCGTGGAGCTCACGTCTCCGACATTGGCGAAGCACATTTTCAAATAGGCGCTGTCTTTATAAATAAACCGCAGATTTGAGATTTAAACAACTACATTCTCACCTGAAATCCTTTTAAAACTACATTTCATGACACAATAACAGTAATATTTTTAAAAAAAAAAATTATGCGAATATGGTGGTTAAAATACAATGCTGCATGAGCTCAACCAACAGCGCTCAGTCCCGCGAAAGTTCCCCGAAAGTACTCTGGACCTGAGGAGCATATCTTTACCCAGAACTTGATTTAGATCCTGGTTCCTGCAGTGAAAACACACCGAGTACCGAATAAATCCCTAGGTCCTGGGGAAAGTTCCTGCTGTGGGCTTTAGATAAAGACACAAAGCATAACTGTGTAAAACAGTTTGTAGTTTATTAAGCCGAGGACAAGACTTGGCTGTGAGCTGGTAGTGTGTTCACAGATTTTGAGGAAGCTATTGCTGAATGCTCACATTGTTCACACCAATAAAAGGACACTCCCTATGACTCCGTGGATGAATCAGTAGCTTTTTTTTTTTTTTTCAGAGCCAGTAAAATCACATTTATTTTCCAAATTAATTCAAACGAGAATGTTTGACTATTCAACATGAATATCAATAATACAACTGCATTTCAAGTATTCTCATTTATTTTCTCTCTGTATGCACACACAAGAGGAGCTATGCATGCCCTATCCATTGGGAATCAGGGTACCTTCCATTCAATCAGTTTTTTATTTATTATTGAAATAAAAAATTAAATATGTAGTTTTTCATTTGTTCAAACAAAACGAAAAATCAAGAATTCGGCTTAATTTTTAGTTTTTACGTTCAGGATAGAAAATGAATAAACAACTTGAACATTCGATCTCTACATGTGGGCAGGAATTAAATGCCCCTCTCCGCTGATTGGTCAACCAACATTACAACATAATAATAGTCCTTAAAAACATAATAGGAGTCCTCCGCTTCTATGGATTCTTAACGTGTTTATTGCTACTACATTTGATCTCTTCCTCTTCATCAAATCAAATGGGAAATTGTATTGTAGACAAGTGCTGCTGTGCAACTAAACCAAAGTCACATAATCGTTGTGCAACTGACTCGCAGTAGGCACAGAGTGGTGTTCCTAAATGAATCAGACTTTGACAAGGGCCAGTGGTGGGAATTTGGCCAGGACACCGGGTTACACCCCTACTCTTTACGAGAAGTGCAATGGGATTTTTAATGACCACAGAGAGTCAGGCCCTCGGTTTAACGTCTCATCCGAAAGACGGTGCTTGTTGACAGTATAGTGTCCCCGTCACTACACTGGGGCGTTAGGACCCACACAGACCACAGGGTGAGCACCCCCTGCTGGCCTCACTAACACCTCTATCCCAGCGGCAACCTAGTTTTCCCAGGAGGTCTCCCATCCAGGTACTGACCAGGCTCAGCCCTGCTTAGCTTCAGTGGGCAACGGTCTTGGGCTGCAGGGTGATATGGCTGTAGTTCATATGAGAAGCTACGCAAACAGCTGTCATTATCACAGAACGACTTTTTCGATTTCAAAATTGTGCGATTATATCGTCTGCGATTATGAAAGCGATATTGCGTAGCTTTTCAGTGAACTACGGCCTTGTGTATTAAATGCTGCTCTATCTGAAAGCTCTGAAACTGGTGGGAGCAAGAAGACTAACGCACCGAACCCGATCAGCATATTTGTGTTTGCGCTGAGGGAGCTTCAAAGGTTTCTAACGTACTTGCGTGTTTTTGCAGTGTTGAGTAATGTATCAGACATATCCTCTCATTACAACAAAGTGTAGACAGAGTGTAAATAAGAGATTCACTGTGCAGTGTAGAGGGCTGCGTTGATTATAATGGAGTTTTGTGAGATCGCGATGAACTAAGGAGAGTGACAGCTTGCAAATGTGATATCAATTTAATACAACAGTTCATAAAACAAGAAGTTAATATGTCTGAAAATACACCTACAAGCCACTTTTGTGTTCTTCTGTGCCACCTCTGTAGTACAAATGTATTTCTTAAATACTGATTTAATTTTATTGGTAACTTATTCTTATTCTACTTCTTATTCAGTTGTTTTAATTGAAAATGTTAAAAAAGCTTATAAATATATATTTTTGGCAAAAGATGACATAGTTTTAGTAAAGATAGATAAATGCCATTACAAAGGTAAAAACGAAATTCCCTGTAAATCACTTTAAGGAGTCAAATATCACCTCGTAATATGAAGGTAAAAATGATTGATTAGAAGGTGCTCCTAAATTTTTGACTGTGCTCCTAAATTTTTTTCATTAGGAGCATAAGCGCTCCTAAAATAAAAAGTAAGCATAGAGCCCTGCACTAAAGTCAATCACTGAAACAAGCACTCTGAGAAACAAATAGTCCCATGCCAGTGGGATAACAACATATGATTTCCTACGTTTGTATAAAGTGCTCTATGAATAAAACTCAAAATAGAAAAATAATAGATGCTGTGAAGGTATATCAAAGTCATATCTTTTCATATCTGTCATATTATTTAAATTCCCTCCATTCTCCAAAATGCAGCGTATTAAACAAATTTATGACTGCATGTTCACATAAATTGATACTGGTCTTCGCCTCACTACAATACATTCTCCCCGCGCTGCAGTGCGTCCTGCAGCTCTGCCACACAGATTTTGATAGGTGGATAACTATAATAAATCAGGCGGTGTGCCAGAGGACCAAAAGGCTCTGCCTCCATACGGTTTGTGTCAAGCCATTCATTAATCTAGCTATTTGATGAAGAGAAAGAGATACAATTTAATCGAAACAATTTAGTCGTTATATTATTATTATTAACTATTATTATGTTGTGATTTTGGTTGACCAATCAGCGGAAAAGGGCATTTCAATCCTGCCCACATGTAGAGATCGAATATTCAAGTAGTTTATTCGCTTTCTATCCCTGAACGTAAAAAATAAAAATGAAGCCAGATTTTAGAACAAATGAAAAAAAAAAAAAATCTGTTATTTAATCAATTTCAATATTAAATTAAAAATATATTTAATGGAAGATGCTCTAAGTTCATTTGTTTTTTTATTTAATATTAAATACAGAAAAATAAGAAAACGGTTCCTTTTTTCATAAAAAATAAGCAAGAATTATGCTTGATTTTCCATTTTTTACATTCAGGTCTAGAAAATCAATAAACAGCTTGAATTTTTTATCTCTGCATGTGGGAGGGAATAAAACGCCCCTTTCCGCTGATAGGGTCAACAAAACATTACACCATGCCGTCATTAGTTCTTCCGCAGTTCTGCACAGCAGAAAACATTCCTGCTGATATCAAATGACTAACGGCTAACATTACCCCTAAAATAACACTGAAAAAAATAAGTAATAAAATAATAATAAACCATATACTACACTGATATGAAATAATGTCATATCTTTACATATCTATATAATTTCAACTTCATCTCTTGTTTAAAACACAGCTCAATAAAACAGGCGATGTGCTAATGTTTTCTGCTGCGCAGATGTAGGCTAGGCCGGCGAGAGTAGCTGTGCACATCCTCAGTGCAGATGTGAATAATGTTAGGCTATGAACTCAATAATAACTTATTCCGTGACAGAATCTAACCAGCAACATGGGTCCAGCAGGAGACCCGTGCATTGGAGTGACTACCGGCTTTCAGAAAGTGGCATGAGATTTGTCCTCCAGCACTTAAGGGAGCGGACGGCACAACATTAGGCTGATGGCTCTGCGCCAGCAGGGGAGGAGGTTTGCCCAGACATTCTGACTTCGACGGTAGGGCTGGATTATAATGAGTCAGTGCCTCAAGACTTTTTTAATGTGTGCCTGGATAAATCCACTGCCCCTGGGAGATAGGATTCTGAACTTCTGGGGCTTTGTGTTCTCCATCTCGGAGTATGGCAACACCAGATCACTCGGAACCCTTCCGCAGGGATTTTAGCCTGGCCCTCTGACCCCATGAGGAAGCGAGGTTGACCACCTAAATCCACTCTGGTCCACTCCAGAGCCGTCCGTTCCAGGAGTCACAGAGTCCACTCCAGAGCCCGCTCCGTTCCGGGAGCTCGAAGAGTCCACTGAGCCCGCTCCGTTCCAGGAGCCCGAAGGGTCCACTCAGAGCCCGCTCCTATCACAGAGTCCACTCCTGAGCCCGCTCCGTTCCGGGGTCACAAGTCCATCCAAGCCCGCTCCGTTTCCGGAGCTCGAAGATCCACTCCAAGCCCGCTCCGTTCCGGGAGCTCGAAGAGTCCCTCTCCAGAGCCGCTCCGTTCCAGCTCGCAGTCCATCCGACTGTTTTCTGCTGCGCAGATCTGCGGAGCTCGCAGAGTCACTCCAAGCCCGCTCCGTTCGGGAGCTCACAGAGTCCACTCCAGAGCCTGCTCCGTTCCGGGAGTCGAGGAGTCCACTCCAAGCCCGCTCCGTTCCGGGAGCTCACAGAGTCCACTCCAGAGCCCGCTCCGTCCGGGAGCTCGAGGTCCACTCCTGAGCCCGCTCCGTTCCGGGAGCTCGAAGAGTCCACTCCTGAGCCCGCTCCGTTCCGGGAGCTCAGGGTCCCTCCAGAGCCCGCTCCGTTCGGGAGCTCGAGAGTCCACTCCAGAGCCCGCTCCGTTCGGGAGCCGAAGAGTCCACCAGCCCGCTCCGTTTCGGGGAGCTCGAAGAGTCCACTCCTGAGGCCCGCTCCGTTCCAGAGCTCGAGGAGGTCCACTCCTGAGCCTGCTCCGTTCCGGTGAGCTCGAAGATTCCACTCTGAGCCCGCTCCGTTCCGGGAGTCGAGGAGTCCACTCCTAGCCCGTCCGTTCCGGGAGCTCGAAGAGTCACTCCCGAGCCCGCTCCGTTCCGGGAGCTCGAAGAGTCACTCCTGAGCCCGCTCCGTTTCCGGGAGCTCCCAGAGTCACTCCAAGCCCGCTCGGTCCAGGAGCTCCCAAGCCCGCTCCGGTCCAGGAGGAAAACGCTCAGAGCCCGCTCCGGTCGGGAGCTCGAAGAGTCCGCTAGTGTGCTCGGTCCGGGAGCTCGAAGAGTCTCCCAGAGCCAGCTCCGTTTCCGGGAGCCGCAGATTCGCTCCAGAGCCCGCTCCGTTTCGCTCAGAACGCACCGTTCGGGGGGAGCCGAAAGTCCGCTCCAAGCCCGCTCCGTTCCGGGAGCCGACAAGTCGCTCCAAGCCGTCCGTTCCGGGAGCCGACGCAGTCCGTCAGAGCCCGCTCCGTTCCGGGGAATTCCGTTCCGGTTTCCGCTCCGGTCAGGAGCCCACGCACTCCGCTTGAGCGACAGAGTCCGTCCCAGAGCCGCTCCGCCCTGAGCCGACAGAGTCACTCCAGAGTCGCTCCGCCCCGTGAGGAAAGTCTGCTCAGAGCCCGCTCCGCCCCGTGAGCCGACAGAGTCGCCCAGAGCCCGCTCGTTCTGGAGCCCATGGAATCCGCTCAAGCTCCGAAGCGGCGGCATCCGCTCACAACCCTCTGCTCTGTCGCAATGAACGGAAGATACCCTGATTTACCCTGATTCATTGGGGAACAGCTTGCAAAGCCTATAGTATTTGTTAGACAAGTGCACACTATAAACCATAAATATGTGCATTCAGTTTGTTACAACTGTTTCATTAGCTGATTGGCATTGACCTAATTACTGATACATTATTCACTGTGGCTACAGTTTAAATTTCCATAAGGTGCTTCCAATTGTTTTCAACAGATTCTACTTTGCCAGCTGCCCACTGACTTACTGTCAACATGCATACACTAGATGCCATTAACTATTTGGGGCGTACCCTTTAATGGAAAAATCAAGCTGTAAGAAAAGATCAAATACGGGATTCATTACAACGCTGATTCTAATGAAAGCCTTATGCATTTATGCTAGATATCATGCAATTTGGTCAAAACAGTAATATCGCAATTGTTTTGACACGCATTGCAATTGGAGCTGCAATATGATAAACATTTATCATGTCTTATTGCTGCTGTTCAGCATGAGCCCCACACTGACGATTTACTCTGATAGAAGAAGTGAAAGCACACTATAGTGTAAACTGCAGCATTCTGTGGTTTAGTAATTGTGTTAGACATCATGATTTCATTTTTAATTATATAATTTGTGCATTCTAAATGGATAGGGTACCAATGTCTAATAGTCTGGTAGTTTCCAAGCATTTAGACCTCAGATTAGTTTCTCATTGTCATGTTGGTGCCACTTTCAGAAGTGTCATGCTCGTAACGAAGAGATGTCATGCCCACAAAACAGTGTGTCATCCCTCATTATACGACAATGTAATAGTACTGTTTCTCAGTTCTTTGTAGCTTCAACAAAATGTACTGCTTTCCAAAAATTCAAGCCTGTAACATAAGTGGATTTCCCAATCTAAAATAGCACTTTTTCTGAGGAGTTACATTTCATGTTTTCGCCGAAAATGTCATGTCTGTAATATAAATTGCTATTTGATTATATGTCTCTGAAATAACTCATATTGTGCCTTGTGGGTGCTAAGTAAGCATTTCATAAGCAGAAACAATTTTTGTAACTTGTACTTTATGAGCAAATTACATCAAACGTAATGAAGGTTTACGGTATGCATACTGAACTCAGAAGGCACGACAGTTTAACATGCATGGTGGACATTTGTAGTAGTAATGCATAATCCGACCTAAAGCATGCAAGTATTTTCTACTGCTCCACATTGAATGCTACTTTTCCTTGATGTATGTTCATTATATTGTTGTATAAGAGAGATCTTGATGTCCTCCATGAATCTTCTTTACACATGATAAATTGAGTTCACGGGATACTAGAGCCAGTACCCACAGGATAAGCTTCCTATAGTGGCCATTGTTTCTGCTTATACTTTCCTTATATTATTCAATAATGCAAGCCAAGGCCATAAAACATGTTCACTTGTGAAAAGACTTATGACCCTTGAAGAAATAGTTCCTTTCATTTGTCTTTCTAATGGTGGTATAATGTCAAAGCATAGTGCAGCATGTTGCTTTCTGAAGATGAAATGTGCAAATGAGCCCACAGAACGATAAAAGAGGAGCTCCGATGGCAAAACTGACCAGGACATTAAGTGAAAAGATGTAATTAGTTGTGTCTTAGCAGAACAGCCTGATAGCACTGATTTGCGTATAGTCATAGCAACTGTCAGAGTGTACTTGCAGGACCTGTAATTAGCTTAGCATCTCATTTATTTAACATTTATTTTCAGAGAAGATTTGATGGTGATCGTGGGTGGTGTGTACTGTGGATTGAATCCCAGCCTTGTCCACCCTCAGTTTTACAGGCGTGCTTTGGATGAATGTTTCATAAAGCATCACAAACTCTTGCCTTTGCTTTATGCTGTGGTAGATAGCAATGTTAGAGCCATCAAGCTGGCAGCTCTACAGACAAACACATTCAGCGATTAACAGAGTTTGAAACTGTAGCTTGCCAAGCTGCAAGCTACTCAAATAGCATCAGCCTCAGGCTATCCTTTTGAAAAAGTAGCAAGCAACAGTACAATCTGCTAACAAAACTTAATTGAAGCTTTGCAGGGGGAAGTGTTTTGTTAATTGTGTAATTTTCAGATTGTATGTTGTTAATTTGGATATAGTGCAAATGTTTGAGGGTCTGTAAGATTTTGTAATATTTTTTAAATAAGTCTGTTTTGTTTGCAATGGCAGTAAAATTACAGTAAAACAGTAGGCTAATATTGTGAAATAGTAGTTATTACAATTTAAAGTAACTTGTTTTTATTTTAATATATTAAAAATATAATGGCAAAGCTGAATTTAATTAGATCAATTTGCATGCTTGTTAGGGCTGCAGCAATTCGTCGATGCCATCGATGACGTCGATTATTAAAATACGTCAATTAGCATGGAGTGCGTCGATGCGTCGCACCTTTAGCCACGCCCATTGCGCGAGCCTGCAGTTGTCCCTACTTAAGACTGTTTTTCTGCCATGTTTAACACAAACAAGACTCTAGAGCAGAAGGTAAAGGCTGGTATGGCAACATCACTTCACTTCATAGAACATTCTATTATCATTTATTTAAAAATGGGCTGTTAGCTTTGATAAAACGTCCCGGTGTTGTGACGCCATTTTTGATTCTGTCGGTCCTGAATGCGCTTGTGACTTTACCTGTTCATTCATAACAGATATGTATTCAAGCAGATGTTTAATCTGCTAAATAAATAAAACATTTCAAGTCTCTCACCTGTAAGCAACTGCTGTCAGTCCCAAACAGAACTGTGAATGCAGCCATAATGTGCATTTCTATTGACTGTATCACTGCCCTGTAATTCTTTCTTTCTTTCTTTCTTTCTTTCTTTCTTTCTTTCTTTCTTTCTTTCTTTCTTTCTTTCTTTCTTTCTTTCTTTCTTTCTTTCTTTCTTTCTTTCTTTCTTTCTTTCTTTCTTTCTTTCTTTCTTTCTTTCTTTCTTTCTTTCTTTCTATTTTATTAATTTTATTATTTTTTTCCCTCTCTTTTCTTATTTTTTATTTATTGTTATTTTCTTTCATTTTTTATTTTTATTAATTATTTATTGTATATATTAATATTATATATTTTATTTATTTCATTCTTTCTTTCTTTGTTGTTGTTATTATTATTTATTTTTTGTAAAGTGTTAATTATGAGAAAACCTTGGAATAAAATAAAAGATTAATAGCAGAAGTTACTGTTATTATTTATTGATAGTTTAACTAAAGAATTCATCAACTGAAAAGAAACTAATAAATAGATTAATTGAAAAATAATTGATAAATTAGTCGACCAATCGAAAAAATAATCGATAGATTAGTCGACAATAAAAATAATCATTAGCTGCAGCCCTAATCCTTGTTGAATAAGGCTGATTATTTATACAAATCTTAATGACCCCAACCTTTTTGAATGATGCAATTATATAACTTATTTTAAAAAGTCAGGGCAGTATTCGTCAGGCACAAACATTAAAGTAAACATTAATATCTGAATTTAGCGCAGAAATGTATAAAAATGTATACATATCACAAATAAATAAAACTACAACAACACAATATCTAGATGTTAGAAACAGTAAAAAAAATATTATTTGACTAGAGTTTTATGTTTTTCTAAAAGAATATGAGGGTGGTGCTAGCGTTGTAATATACTGGCCCACTCTGAAGTTTCTACAGTGTTCTGCCTAAGGTTTCACCGTCAGTGTGAGTCTATAGGATTTTGGTTTTATTGTGTGTTGTATTGATTGCTTAGAAGAACAATAAGTAATATTGATGTGTGCCTAACTAACTTCTAACTAAATGTTGTTACAAAAAAAAAAACACTGAACACTATACAGGGATGGCTCAAATGTATTGGTAAATAATTGAACCAATTGAACCAATTCGCTGAAAGGTAATCTGATTTCCCAGCAGTACTTGAAAAAGGGAGTTACATTCTGGTGAAGCGTGTTTGATTTTTTCATCAGCTTGCTTGGTTGTAAGGCTGTCATACAATCTCACTTTAGACCTTGAATAACCACCTCTCTACAGATGTCCCCGTCAATGTTCCTTCATCCTTTTATCTCGCTGTTCCTTTCTTCCTCTGTTCACACTTGTCTGCAGAACAAAGTGCAACATATTTTTATTGCACAGTGTTTTTGGGCAAGCTTGTGAAAGTGTAATGAGCACCATTGCAAGCTCAATAAGCTGTTTCTATGCCAGCCCCTCGGGCCACAAGAGTACAGACAGCTTCCCACAGATCTGTTCTATTAGTCTGTCGTCGCACCAGGCCGTCTCAGAGATGAAGCTGTGCTCAGAAAATGTAAATCCTTCACCCCTCGCAGCAAACGGTATGCTCACACAGACCTATCTAGAGTGTCTTCTATTTCCTCTCAAAATGAAAGAAACATTTTATAAAGCGCTATACAGAAATCAATAGGGAAAGCTTGTACCGTTTCACATCATTCAGATTCATTTTACCCCACAAACCATGCTAGAAAGCCAAGGCAGTAAATGTTCCAATATTGTCTTCTGTTGCTTGATGTCACAACTACACTTTTAGTTGTTATTATTTGTTCATGTTGTGAATTCATGTTAGCAATTTTGGTTATTGTTGAAGGAAACTAAACCAAGGGGTTTAAGATCCATAAAGCAAAATAACTTCCCACTCCATGTGTTTCTGAGATGCAATGACACAATTCATCAAAGGAACTGGTCTCTTTTCTAATCTCTTCCAACACTGTAGGGATGTACCAGCTATCAAGTTGCCGATTATCATAGAAAATTATTTGAATTCCTCTCTCAGTGGTTTTTAAATATAAACAAATATCACATATACAATAGCGCTCTTGCAGAAAGCAAGGAAAAGCATTTAATTTCTAAATTGTCCTGTGCTAGGCTAATGCACATTTGGTTATGCTTTACAAACATAGAGCATTTAAAGGATTTAATTTTCTAAGCAGTCAGCCCATTTCAGGTTTAATCCATGTGTTACAGAATGACAGGAATTGGCTATAGTTTTGCACATATAAGGTTAGTGAGCAATTTTATCATGCACACATATAATCTCAAGTCTTCAGGCTATACTTTCGACATTTTAATGTTTATTTAATAACATTGACTTCCATTTTAAATGCATGATTTATTTGCTTGTTTTTATAAATTGATGACTTGTATTGATTTCCAACTTTACTTTAAATATTCAGTTTATAATTTCATATAGGGATGGACGATTAATTGAAAATAAATCGGGAAATTCAGAGCTTCTAACGATGGGATTTTCCCATTTAGTTTTTTTTAATCCTAACATACTACTACGTGTGTAATCAGCGCTATATATATTTTCATATATATTTATATATACTTTTCGCATGACAATACCTTATTTAAAATGTATTTTATTTGCAAGTGATGCTGGTTATTTTCTTCTTTTGACATGGCAATATTCATTTATATTGTTTGCAAAAAGTTAAAGTTATTTTCTGGTTTTTTTTTCAGGAAACTTGCTTTTTACAATAAAACTGAAATGTGACTTTTTTAAATCAAGCTTTGATTTCAGTTATTTGAAGTATTCAACAAATAACCATAAAGTTTGTTTCCTTAAGTTATTTTAAAATAAAAAGATGCACTCTTTCATTAGAAAAATATATCCCACCTTTAATAGTTGAGTATAATTACAGTACAAACCTTTAATTAATTTTTTACCTTTAATGAGGAAAAAAAAAATTCAATTATCATAATTGAGGTTTTGATTATCGGCCATATCACCCAGCCCTATTTTCATACTAATGCTTGTATAAGAACTTTGACAAGGGTAGGTCATAAATAAATACACACACACACACACACAAAATACAAGTGTACACAACAGCTGCTGTTGTAGCAGGGTGAAGTGCACAGAGGGGTAAATGGCAGGTCACTGAGGAAGTGATTTAAAAAGACAAGGTCACGTTTTCATTGGAGCACCCGTATAATAGCAGATGACAGCTTAATCTCACTACATTTAAAGAGGTTATTATTAGCTAATGTAAAACATCCACTCCATTCCATCAGAAGCACTAATACATGATCGCAGATCTCAAACAAATGTTTGTCTCGTCTATTATTTTATAAGCATGTGCCCATCTGTCACAATAACTATTTTGTTTATGCAATAGCATTAAATGCACTGCATCCTTGCATTTACACTTTATTCAGTTATCCAGAGAGACGTACTAATCCTACAATATTTGCTAGCTTAGTTCCAGAAACAAAGTTTATTCTTAAAATCAAAACCAGTTGGCCTTTGTAATCTGAGTTATGGTCTATATATGTCACAGCTATAACCGTGGATTGGAGTGTCTGAATGTGTTTCTAAGCTCTCAGTGCACGCCGTGGCATTTCTGTATGCACCCGCTACGAGATGAAAAGCGAGATATGGCGTCTCCAGTTGTTTTCTCAGAAGATATCTCTGAGGCCCAGATGGTTTCGTTCGGTAACGCTCTGCACAGCACAGACGCTCAACCCACACGCTACCTTTAACAGCGCGCCTCATCCCCGCTGCCAGACGGGGAGATATTTTCAACCGTTCGGGATATTTTCCCGCCACAGTCTTGTTTTATAAACATACACGAACACCCACTCCCCTTCCCACATATACGTCTACTCTGACAGCTCTGGCAGCTTCACTCTTTTGGGCTTTAGATGGTTTGTGTGTGTGTGCGAAGGGGGGTGGCAGCTCTCAGTTCTCTATAAACACAGATAGACCCCCAACATAATCACTTCTCTCTTCAACCACACAGTACATTTGGACTGCGCTGCCTGGCTTATATCTGCTCAAAATTGGCTCCACAAGACTGTTAAACAGAAGAGTGTAGGGATGAAAGACCGCAGGCTTGCTTTTGAGAGAGAGCTAAGATCCAACCTTAGGCCTCCCTTTTAAAGTACTCCTCCATCGACTTATATTCGTGAGCAGGATCTATTTGTATTATGGGTACCAGTATTAAAATATCCCTGGCCTTTGCGATATATTGCATGCCAAACTTTGTGTGGACAACATTAGTGTCATTTTGTGGCAGTTTTACTTGGCAGAGTGCACAGAGAGTTGCTTCTCATTTTAATGGGCGTCCTATTAAAATGATCACGCCGTAATAAACTCTGCAAACAAGCGCGCACGCTAACGCGTGTCAGGAAACAGTCCAAATGCTCTGCTGGGAGTCGTAACTTCTGCATGTCACCCGACTTTGTTGACTGTAGATCTCAATTACAGCATTTTCATAAAGGGCCTTTTTATAATGTGTAATGATGCTGCTGTTGTGCACAGCGAGCCCCTCCTTTAGCAGACGTCTCCTATTTCATTTAATGGGTTACATCATTAATCTAAGTACCTGAAACATCTGGGGATGCAGCTTGTCAATAGGAGCACAAGGGAAATTTAAGTCTGTCAGATGGTTGAGATGTGCCCAGCCCTCGTAGATAGGAATAAAAAATCTGAAAAGATCTCAGGGATGTGATTTTTTTATGGATTTCCATATTTTCCGACCTCTGAGGGACGACCCATGCAATTTGCATAGATCCTCTGTTTTTTTTTGGCGGGGGTATTTGAAATCGCGCAAATGGCCTTAAGCTATTACACTTTTAAAAATAAAGGTGCTTCACGGTGCCATAGAAGAACCTTTTTTTCTAAATGGTTCCATAAAGAACCTTTAACATCTGAAGAACCTTTCTGTTTCACACAACTTCCCCCTTCCCTGTGTCTTGCTCTCTTATTGGCTGTAGGTCATCGCCAATGTATTTTTCAGTCAGAACTCATTCACACAGCAAGATTGTGAATCGGTGACAGCTCCAGATATTTAGCATGCCAAATATTTCACGGGCATCGGCAATTCCCTCAGATCTTGTCTTTGACATTTCACACTGCGTGATTGTCATGCGCATGAATGAGCACCGATTAGCCTCCGATTTCGGGCAGCAGTCATATCACCCTGCAGCCCAAGACCAGTTGCCCACTGAAGCAAAGCAGGGCTGAGCCTGGTCAGTACCTGGATGGGAAACTCCTGGGAAAACTAGGTTGCTGTTGGAAGAGGTGTTAGTGAGACCAGCAGGGGGTGCTCACCCTGTGGTCTGTGTGGGTCCTAATGCCACAGTGTAATGACAGGGACACTATACTGTCAAAAAGCACCGTCTTTTGGATGAGACGTTAAACCGAGGTCCTGACTCTCTGTGATCATTAAAAATCCCATGGCACTTCTCGTAAAGAGTAGGGGTGTAACCCCGGTGTCCTGGCCAATTTCCCACCACTGGCCCTTGTCAATCATGGCCTCATAATAATCCCCATCCACTCGATTGGCTCTATGACTCTCTCTCCTCTCCCCTTGTAGCTGGTGTGTGGTGAGCGCACTGGCGCCATTGTCCTGTAGCAGCCGTCGCATCATCCAAGTGGATGCTGCACACTGGTGGTGGTTGAGGAGAGACCCCCCCATGATTGTAAAGCGCTTTGGGTGTACAACTATACACAATAAAGTGCTATATAAATGTATCATGCATGGGGGGTTCCATCATAAAAACATTAATTTAACTTATCTTTTAATGAATGAAAATTAAACAAATGTTATATTTTGAAAAATAAAGGGGATTTCATATTACAATTAAAACATAGACAACATATTGTATGATTATTCCTTAAAAATAAGGTTTTAATAATTTTAGTAGTAGTAGTAGTAGCCTATTACGTACGTTCTACTGAACAATAGTAATATATTTCTGCCCAATGTCTTCAAGTGAAACCGATCTTTTATTTTGACATTTCTGTGTGTATATGATATGAGGATAGTTTTACTCAAATTAAACGGTCAAATGCTCATGAAGTGACTCTCAGAGCAGTTCTGGAGATGTTGTTCATGTATTTATGTCCTCATTTAGTGAGGCGGCAGACGTTAATATCACCGGAAGCATCATGCGCGCTTCTGTACAAGTAATAAACAAAACCGCACGTCTGCACCATTCATAACACAGAGACACGCAGCATTGATATTTAAATAGTCTTTATTCGGCTTAATACAAATTTATTTACAAATACGAGTGGGAGTGTGCTGACTTGTGTGTGTGTGCCCACACGCGAACCGGGGCGGAACTCCGCTGTGCACGATACAGAGAGCGCGACCATGTAAAGTAGAGACAGAAATGACATGCCATCGTGTAAATAAGATAAATAACATAAGGCTGTTTAGTTTGTTTAATAAAAGAACAAGGTATAGACCTGTTCTATTGGAACGGTAACATTAAATTACTTCTTTTGTGATTTGGCGCTATAGAAAAAATTAAATTAATTTGACCTTCAAAGGGGGGCGGGACCCCTAAAATAATGGTAGGGAAAACACTGAAATAAATGTTCATAATCTAAACAACAATGGATGCAATTGACTTTTATTGTATGGAGACATTTTTCAAAATATCTTTTGAAAAATGTTTAGCCTGAATGCACTGTAAGTCGCTTTGGATAAAAGCGTCTGCTAAATGCATAAATGTAAATGTAAATGTTTGAAAAGGCATGAGAGTGAGTATATGAAAATAGGATTGATTGTTAGGTGACCTATTCCTTTAGTTTTCCCCTTATCACAATTGTACTTTAAAGACAGTACAGCAAAAATATATGTTATATTTGCACTGTACCATGACTTCAGTACATTTACATTTACAAGTTTTCCTCGGGCTTCAGCGATGTCATCCCAATGGGATTTCTTTAACTGCCTGAGAACGGTATTCCCATGCTTGTGGAGATGGATGGTTTAAATATGCCCCGTGGTGCAGTTCATATTCCTCTGTGTAGAGGGTTTGACAGATCTCTGTGAGCAATGCTCTGGACCAGTGAAAGGCAAAGTCTGCCTCCCTGGGTGCGTGTAAGAGCCCAATTTGAAACGACAAAGAAAAACGATATCTCCTGTTGGAGTCTCCGACTGGAAATCAGCCATATCACTCAGACTCCATCTGTGTTATCTGGGGACAACAAAAGGTTTCAATAGATATGTTATATTATGGAATAAAGCTTAATCTTTTTTAATCAAGATGTGCTATTTGTCTCTGCATTAGGGATGAGTGGAAAAAGTGTTCTCTATTTCCTGAGCATTAGAGTGGAAAATCTTCCTATCCTTCCTGCATTTTTGGCTATGTGAAATGAAATGCAGGTTTTCAAAGAGTACGGTCCAGCAAATGTCATCCTAGATTTTCATCCGTGATAAAACACATATCTCCAACTAGACTGCGTACTGAATTCGCCAAACATGCATATTGAGGGATTAGAGGAAACAGCAAATGCTTCATTGAATATTCTGGCTAACAGTTCAATACAGCTATTGGATGGAAGAAAGGAAATAATAATTTACACTTTTGCTCTTACACACACACACACACACACAGATGCACACATTCTCCCACACTGACACAAGCTGTGAATGTGAGGTGGAAGGTGACTCACTATGCTCGCTGGCAGACAGGAATCCCTGCTGGAGGAAAATCCTATCTGTGAGGGAGACACGTGTATGCATACACAAGTTCAGACCAACCCTGCTATATTTTTAGCTTGAACCCACAACCCAACAGAATATGTTTAAAAATGTGAAATGGACTTTTGCCTGTTTGCTGCCTTTGACGTCACAGCTCATGTAACTGCAGCATAGACTCTAGTCCAATCCAAACAACAGCCATTAAGATGCTGACAGACAAATATCTACAGGTATCACAGACCTTCTTGAGTCACATATTTATTCTAAAAGTAAGTGGTAGTACAAAGCCCAAGATCAGTCATATTGGTTTCTTAGCAGGATAAATAAGAGCAAAAAACAGTTGTGAGAAAAAATGACAGTGCAAACTTTGCTGCCACAATGTTTTTGATGCTTTTCAATATTTAATGTTATGGTTTCATGAGTGCTTTAGTAATGCAGATGTTAAGGTGTTCTAAGTTGTTTTAAGCATCTTGCTAGGTGGTAACCTTCCTGCCATGCAAATGTATGGATTCTTATTTTTTTGCATCTGTTTTCTTAAGAAATACATAACTCACTTCTTGACATCAAGCTGCACAATTTGATGTATTATTCATGTCCACAGAATTAGTGATGCAGGACAAGTTGGCCACTGAATAATACTTGGGGATTCCTCAAGCTGACAAAATGCCGTTGTTTACCACACAGATATTTGATGCATTTTTCAAATCAATCCCATGATGCAGCTGAAGGCCTAAAGGCAAAATCCATGTTTCTCTCTTAAGGCATTGGACTGTGTGTCATCTACATCTCTGTCAGGCTGACAGCTAGGGAATTGTGCACCGTGTGACTGCCACAGCCCCGAGTCCTGCCTTCCTGCAGTCTGTCAGCTTGTTAGAGAGACCTCACATCTCCTGGCTAGTCAATAATGACTGCTGGATTACTCCTTTAAGACCAGACTGGCCTCAATTTAAAGATCAACAGCTCTTTGGTGGCGAGCGCTGGCTCACAGGAAGTTTATCCATTGAGACCTCCCTCAAGGTCGAGCACTGTGTGGAGTTCTTAGGCTGACTTGTGGCTGGGTTATTCACAGAAAACTGTGCCATTTCTGCAAAAAAAATTGAAGATCTTTTTATTTTAATTTGTGCCATTTGAAAAGGTTACTGTTGAACTAAGGGAAATAATATTTTCTCACCTCAGAATGTAACAGCCATAGACATTGAGGTACCACCACAGGGCAATGTGTTCCCCACAGTAATACGTTTAGTGGTCAGAACATAAGGTTTTATTTATTTATTTTTATGATTATGATGTTTTTGTACAATTACACTACCGTTCAAGTTTAAGGTTAATAATTTTTTTAAATGTTTTTGAAAGAGTCTCTTATGCTCACTAACTGTGCGTTCACACCGGACGCGGCGAGAGCGTCAAAGTGGCCGGAAGTCATTCATTTTCAATGAGAGCCGGTGGCGAGGTCCGGCGAGAGCGGCGCGGCGCGTTTTGGATGATGAGAGCGTCGAGGAGAGTTGAAATCAGGTCAACTTTATGGTAATGAGCTATGACGCGGTTGGGCGGCAACCAATCAGAATGTAGAAGTCCTCCGCTTGAAAGGATTCCAGAGAACGCAGCCCGTAAACTTTGGTTCCGACCACATTAGTTCCCAAGCAAAATGGAGGAGAAGTTAATAATTGCTGTGGCGGGTTTCCCGGTCATATATGACGTGTCCCTGTTTGCGTACAGGGACATAAATAAAAAAGGCTTGCAACACTATTTATAGGGGACATTTTCCAGCTAGAATGTTTGTTTTTCAGCGGGAATTCAATTCATTTGCTCAAAATAATACAGAGGCTAGTAAATGTCTCCTATAATGTTGAAATTAGACTAGCACTTAACCATGAACACAAATCCACACCACACAAATGGCTTTTAATTGGTTTATTTAGTTAGCAAACATGTAACTACAATAAAGTTCTTTACATCGATCAATTTCTCACTTTCACATTTAAAATATTTAATGAGGTTAACTTATACCCTACCTGTGGTCAGTCTGCACAAGATCAACAAGCTTGTTTGCTTTGCGGCCCCTTTAAATACAAGACAAGCATACGATCTACGTCACAGCGTCAGAGCTTCCACAAATCTTTCTACAGCGTTGCTGGCAGGGCGGCCAGGGCGACTTTTGACGCTCTCGCCGCGTCCGGTGTGAACGCACAGTAAGGCTGCAATTTGATGAAAACAGAAAATCTAATTTAAAACACCTGTCTTCTATTTTAACATATTTCAAAATGTAATTTATTCTTGTGATAGCAAAGCTGATATTTACTGCAGCCATTACTCCAGTCTTCAGTGTCACACGATCCTTGAGAAATACAGTAATATGCTGATTTGGTTCTCAAGAAACATTTCTTATTATCAAAGTTGAAAACGGTGGTGTTTTGTAGTAGTTCTGTAGAAAAAAATATTATTTATTTTTTTAAAGAACAGCATTTATTTAAAATAGTTTTTTAAACAGTTAACAGTAAATGTGTTTACTGTCACTTCTTATTTATTGAATGCCCAATAGCAGGCCAGTATAAGTAAACACAATTAAATGCTGAAAAAGACTGTAAGAGAAACTTGCATCTGTTTGAACCATTATCAGTTGGAGGAAATTGAGCATGTTGTCAAAAAAAAAATCATTTTTGAAAGTGGAGACATGCTAACTGGCTGATATTATAATGAAAAAATACATTTTAAAATACAATTGTTCTATTCTTCTGTTCTGTTTTGAGTTAAGTTGATCAAATAATGTGACCAAGTTTAGCATCCTGTTAAATATTTCAGTAGTAAGTCACAGGGACACACATAGTACTCAAATGGCACTGTTTTCAGAGAATGACCCTGGTACAGTAAGGGCGTCCTTCTCAGCCCTCAGTACCAGCTTGTGCCTGTGTGAACTGGACCATAACCAGCCATTCCATCCTAGTGTCTCTCTGTCCTGAGAGCTTTATGCATGATGTGTCACTCAGACAAGAGCAGCATAAATACTGCAGGCACTGCAAGGAACAGGGAAATCATTTGTATTCCCTCATCTGGTTTGCATAGAAATGAGGCTTGATTCAAGATTTAGAACATAGAGTATTAACAGAATTTGCTGTGGGGCTTTACATTTTTTTTCTGAGTAAACACACAAGAGAGCAAAAGCATGGACACTCAAAGTGCACTCAGAATCTAGGGACATTGCCTTTCATAGAGCTGGTGTTAAAAATCTACCACACAGCCGAAAGGTCACTCTCTTCAGGGAGGCTGAACGGAGAGTTTTAAGTGCTTGCGGTTAGACTGCTCTTCAAAAGGCAATGGGCTCTTAGCTATTCATCATCGAAAAAAATCACTCCATAATCAACAAAGAGATGAATGACCGAGAGGAAGAATTAATAGTAGCACTTAAAAAAAAAACGCGTTTGAATTGGTGATCTATAGCATGTTTGGCACTGTAAGCCACTGGATGACTGACAACAAGTATCATTGTAGCATTTCATACACTTCCCCAGGCTTGATATCATGCCAGAGAGCTGGAAAAAGTAGAATAATATGCAAATATGAATATTATTGAGGCAGAAATTAATGGTGTGAATTCACACGTCTGCCACCGAAGAGAATGAACCATAACACACAACGCGCTGTGCTTGAAGCTCCACCCTCATTTCAAATTTTAACAGGAACAAGCAAGTTTATCCAATATACCTCATTTTGTTTGCACTGCATTTTAGATGGATTACATGTGCACAAAACCGTCAAAAAAGCCTCTCACGGCCCTACCCTATCATTCCTCGTGTTGAGTGAAAAGACACCCATGTCACATGTTGCCAAGAAGCTCATCAGAGCCTGCCGATACAATACATATTTATGGACCATCCATATTTAACAGCACCCTTTCTGTTGTTTGGTTGGTTGAGGAAATTCAGTGAAGCTCATTTATGTGGTTCTCTTTTGATGTTTCAACATGAGCAGAGATGTGAGGGAAGCTCAGTCTTTTCAAGATTAATAGACTTGATTCAAATGTTAATATTAAACAATTTCCAATTTTTCCCTGTTCGCAAGAAATGGTTTTGCAGGCCAGCACAAGGGAGCCAGCCTGACACGTTTTTGCACGTCTCGCTTGCTTTCTCGGGCTCTGTCTCCCCCTGTCTATTTTTTTGTATTCCTTAACCTTTCTTCTCTCTCACTTCTGTCTCTTCACTGCTTCGCTCTCCCTCTCTTTCCACCATCCCCCGTGTGTCTCCGTCTGCTCTCGGAGAGGGATGGGTTGATTATCTGGGTCTGAAGTAAACTGCCCTTTCTGGGACTGGCCAAGGTCAATTACAGCCCCGCAGTCAAAGCAGAATGAAAGTAAGGGGTGAATCGCAGGTGCCGTAGATCGATTTCCTTTCAAGCTGCTTTTTCTACCCCCTTTTATCTCATTTTCTGCAGCTTAACTTTTTCAGTCATTTCATCACTTTTTAGATAGATATTTGGATATTTATTTGAAGCATTCGTTTACATTAGTTGGAGATTTACATTAGTGTTTTTTTTCCACGATAGCCTGGGGAAATGCCAGAGTAGCTATATATACATTTTTACTTACAGTTCTCTAATTATTTCATAGTAATTAACTTCTCAACATGCTCCTGCTGAGATCATCAAACCTTCCCACATTGCATTGTTTCACACAGTGACTCTTGAAACACGAAAAAAGACCCAATGCATATGCATATTCTAATACTAAAAATACTGATGTCTCTCTTCGACAAAATAAAAAGGAAAGAGGGCAAAAAAACTTAATTGCTAGGCAGGAGCCTTTCAAGCGTTACCATGGCTACACGATAGAAAGGTATGTGCTGTTTTAATAGCAGACTGTGAAAAGTAAGAGCTGTCAAGAAAAGAGCATCAGGCAGAAGGCGGTTAAAAGCATGGATTGCCTCTTCCTCATAGTGTTTGCTGCCAGAGATCAAAGTTGGACAGTGTGACACATATCACCTGTCTAATTTGTTGGCTAGGATGCAAAATTAAATAAAGCTTTCATTGTATTGACCGCCGGCTCTCTTTGTGCCGACCCATGGGAGACGTTTGCAGTCAGCAATCAAGTTTAGCAAGCAAAGGAGGCTTAGCCTGCTCAAAAATGGATTCTAAATAGATGTAAAACTAAAACGGATGCTTTAATCCATTTTTTATATACTTAAGATATATATATATATATATATATATATATTATAAAGATGTTTTTTATTTATTTTTATATTGCTATATTTATATGCATTTATATTATATTTTATATAATTTCTAGCATAGGTGAGAATAAACATGTGGAATCTGCTCTTCTAATATGTAAATTGACCAATCAGAATGGATATGCTAATTATGGCATGTTGTTTGTTTCCAGCAAAAATGCAGCTGAAATATGCCTCCTTCCATCGAAATAACCGATCATTATCAGCAGTAACCTTTCAAACCAATTAGCTGTCATTATCACTTTAGTGCATCTAAATTTAGCTTGTGATTAACACAACAGGTGGAGTGAGTTTTGAGAGATTTAAGATTTATCTGAAGTCTGCATTACTGAAGGATGTCAAAATAACCAAATTCTCTGTGATTGTCTGTTTAATTATTAGAACATTTTTAATAGAAAGAAAATCATGAATTACATTTGACTCATTAGTGGTTTGTTGTTGTGTTTCTTCCTGCAAGAGAAGAATTTTGTGATTTTTGTTTTAGGCAGTGTGTCTCTCTCTCTGTTTATTTGCTTACTTTAGTCAGTCAGTTTAGTGTAGTTTTACCATACTCAAGACTGCTGAGTATCATCAAAGAAGGCCAGGCTTTATTTTAAGACACGTCTTTGTGAATTAGGGTATTTGTATATTCTCTACATCACTGTAATCAACTTCAAAAGAAAAGCTGCAGAGTTGCTAAGATGAAAGAACATTTGAAACTCATCTTCAAAATCATTAGTACAAACAATTTTTTTTTAGTTTGAGTCATTAAGTTGAATCATTAAGAAGTGACTAATTCTGAATGTGATCTTGATGATTCCTCTCATATTACCAAGCAACAAATGCATTGCTTCTTTTTGAAAACTTTCAGAAAGTAGTTTAGTTTTGGCAGAATAAATGAAATGATTGTTTGTTTTCATTACAAGAAGTTATATTTATAGCAAAGGTGTGAAAGTTTAGCTCTTTCACACCAAAAAGTGTCAATTTGTCAATAAACCTCAGAGTGAAGGATTTATTTATTGAATCACGTCTGTACAGTAGAACGCAGGAGAAGAAGGTTCAACACTCTTCAGCAATAAAAAAAACAATGAAGCACAACTGTTAGTTTATCTAAAGTAATTTTTGCTTATTAGTATGGTTGAACTGGATCATCAAAGGTCTGCAGCAAAGACATTGGTTAATAAAATGAGATTAGATACATTTGTATTGTTTAACATATTTAATTATTGCAGGTTTGCGTCATGTTCTGAGTTTGCATTTCACTGTTTTAATTCATTTTGATGAATACTGAATCAGTTTTTTTGCGAGTGGGATGAATTAATGCACATTCACATTTAGTCTAGAACTACAGTAAGATCATGTTCACACAGCGCACTGTCAGTCAATAAATTGGAAAAAAGTAACTCAGATATTTTCTTGTCAATTAAAAAGTAGTGCGTTAGTTTACTAGTTACTTGAAAAAAGTAATATTATTACGTAACTCGCGTTACTTGTAATGCGTTACCCCAACACTGTTCATAATGATACTTTATGATATACTTACCCAGGTATATTAACGGCCGCCCAAGAATATTTGGTGACACATTTTTGTTTTTATTACTATTATTATCTCTTACACTTTTTTGTGTAAGAGATCGATCTGTGATCGATTAACTATTGGAAAATCTCCCCTCGCCCTACACGTTTCGTACTGCTCGTTCTGTGTGCTAGAGAACTATCGACACTACCTCAGAAAACCTCCAGTGTTTCCCATACATTGATTTATTTGTGGCGGGCCACAACAATATCCACCACCCGATGCCATCAGCTCCCGCATCTCTCACACACGAGCGCAACTTTAGCACAATATTTAGCAACTTTCAGAACATTTTGGCGGCTTTTTTTTCATAACAGGTACATACTGACAAACCTAGCGACCTTAAAAAACCTTAGCTATCGTTCAGTTGGAAGATGTCTCCAGTACTGCTCCGTGAGGTCTGACTCTCCCGGGGCAGTGTCGCCTCTTTCGGCGTCTGTTCTGAGCAGTGAGCGGCAGAGAAACAGCGCTTTCAGTTGGTCGTAACGCAGCCGACTCGTCATTAAATAATTTACAAAACAGCGTTTCCAAGCACCTGTCGCTTACTGACTGTTTGGAACTTTAAATATGAACATAATTTGTCTGTTAATATGCGCATAGTTTGTTCCTCAGACACAGGCAGTGCACTGAATGAGACCAAACAGTAATATAGCCAATACCACCACATATATCCGCAGCCATATCATCCTGCAGCCCAAGACCGGTTGCCCACTGAAGCTAAGCAGGGTTGAGCCTGGTCAGTACCTGGATGGGAGACCTCCTGGGAAAACTAAGTTGCTGTTGGAAGAGGTGTTAGTGAGGCCAGCAGGGGGTGCTCACCCTGCAGTCTGTGTGTGTCCTATTGCCCCAGTATAGTGACGGAGACACTGTTACATACTGTAAAAAGCACCGTCCTTTGGATGAGACATTAAACCAAGGTCCTGACTCTCTATGGTCATTAAAATCCCAAATTTCCCCATTGGCCTCTGACCGTCATGTCCTCTTAATAACCCCCATACACCGATTGGCTTTATCACTCTGTCTCCTCTCCACCAATAAGCTGGTGTATGGTGGGCGATCTGGCGCAATATGGCTGCCGTCGCATCATCTAGGTGGATGCTGCACACTGGTGGTGGTTTAGGAGATTCCCCCCTTCTATGTAAAGCGTTTTGATTACCCAGAAAAGCGATATATAAATGTAACGAATTCTATAGTCACTTTTTAGAGTAAGTTAGATGTATATTGATTTTATTAGATGATGTTGGTATTATAAATCAGGATTTAAGGAGGGATTCCTGGTTAACATGTAGTATTAATGGGTCGTGTTTACTATTTATACTTGTTTTATGTATGACAACAGAAAATATAATGTGAACAGCTTTATTGGGCATTCAGTTGTTTTACAGTATGTGAATATCTGAAGTGTCAAAACTCGTCTGAACACCAACTTGACGCAATGACGTCATGAATATGTAAATTAATATGTGACGTCACCTGCCGCCCCAAGTCTCACGAAATCCTGTGGGAAACACTGATATATATATATATATATATGTGCTGCACAATGTGAGGCTAATACAGTTTGCTTCTGTACACAGTGAGTCTGTTTTTAGTAGTGCTGTCAATCGATTCAAAAATTGTATCGCGTTAATCACAGTTATCGACTGTGATTAATCATGATTAAACACAAATTTAAAATACTAGGATTTACCTGTAAATATGTTGAAATAAAGAAATGCATGACAAACTAGTTTAAGGAAACAGAACCTTCCACACCTCCGCCAGGTATGCGACATAATTATAAGACACCTTATTATTATTTTATAATTATTATTTAGTTTTTATTCAACCATTATCAGTCTTTTTACTGACAATAAAACGTTTACCAAGCCACATCGCTTCAATCCTTGTATACATTTACCCAACTATTATCAAAAGTATTTCTAAATAAATACAACAAAAGATTTTCTTGCGACCTTACGTGAAGTATTATGACAAAATGCATTATGAAGAAGAATTGGACCTGTTCTGCAGCTGCATTAGAGCTAACATTTGCATCATGCTTCATAAGACAATTTATGAGATTAATAGTAAACTTTTACTCAGAACTCACTTCAAACCACCATTGAGTGTTTGTAATAATTTCTTTTTGCGATTACATGTGGAATTTGGTCATTTACTGTTGTTAAAATATACTATTTATAGCCTTTTATATCGCTGCACAAATTAGCATTTCAGATGTACACATTCATCTCAAGAAAATCACATACAAACCATATTCTATCGTAATCGTGTGTTTATTATCTTATATAATATATAGAGGCTGTTGTCATGTTTATTTCTTCTGTGTAAAAGCCTTAACATGTATGCTCTGGCTGAAACTCACGTTGTTTGTGATGTTACAACCGCCTCTCTGTTCTTAAGTTGCCAGGTATACATTCCAAGTATAATACACATTAGTAAAAGGATCTATTTTCAGTTTTATTTGTCTATATACACTTTGGGCGGCTGTGGTACATTATAAATGTAGCCCAAAAAACCGCAACCCACGGCTCTGTTATTTTTCCACGACTGTATTTTCAAAATAGGCGCTTGTTGTGCTGCTACCCTGGCAACACTCATCACACACGACAGATAACCTTCCGCGCTGCGATGACGGCAAGAAGTTGGGGTCAAAACTTATAATGCGATTAATTGGCGTAAAAAAAATTACGCATTAAAACTTTTAGATTAATCGCATGCGTTAACGCGTTAACTTTGACAACACCAAGTTTTTAGTAAATCATTAAAAGTTATAATGGGTTTTTACAATTATTTTTATGATAATGCAATGTGACAGAACAGAACCACTTGAATTACCTTAATTCTTTAAGATTTCAGTTTCACAACTCCATGTGACAGCTGTGCCATTTTTATTTTAATCGATTGAGTAATCTGATGGAGTCTTATGTTCTGAATAAGGAAGTGCAAGATGTTTAGGAAAATATGGTACATTTTAATCAGATTTACGGCTTTAGTTTCCATAGAGAGAAAACCATGTTCCTTTGAACTTCTCATTTTGAGAAATTATTTTTAGATTTAATATTTACTGCTCCTGCTAGATTCAGTCTGGCATGATCCCAGACTTTTCAAATGAACTGCAAATTGAAATTTCGTGGAGCCAAATGAAGTGTGGGAGTACAGTATGCCCACAATTTTCTCAGAGTTACTTTTTAGGTGTGGAATCAAATGCACTGAAAAGATGGTGAAGAAGATGTTGGAATGCCCTTGCCAAAGTGTGGATTGTGCAATTGGATATGGATATTTGAAGAAAATAATAGACTTAGCATGACTGAGCATGGCACGTGGAGTGAAGGTGAAAGTAGAGATTAATTTGTCATGAGCGAATATCACATTTTGTCTTGGGGCCAATTATTTTATCTATATGCTCATTCAGGTATCAGCAGACAGACCTGCAGTGTCTGCCTACTGATTAGACATCAGGCGTATCACCATGCATACAGAGTAATAGGAAAATGTACAGGAATTTGAATGTTATTTTAAGAAGTTTCTGTGTTCTGTTACCAAGTTTGCTGTTTCTGTTCGGTTAATTAAACGTACCAAAACTCCCAATACCAATGTACTATCTGTCCTAACTGTATAAACATACAAATTATAAATGTTATTCAGAGTGGACACCATATTTAGTGAATGAATGGAAACAAAGCTGTGAGGGACAGAGGTGCAATCTGTTCAATATGTCGTATAGCTCTTCTGTTTGATAGAAAATGTTACTCACTGCCAAATTAAATATGGAGTTTAATCTGACTTTAAACTGTTATAAATCAGTGTTACCCAATCCTGAGGTTTCAAATGCTTAGGGGTTTGTGATGAACTGAAGGGGGGCTGTAAGATGCAATAGAATGCATGGCAATGCTAAATTGCTACATTATTCATATTAGTTTGAATAATAAATAAATGATTAATGGGTTTTTTATTTATTTATAGAATTAGGTCAAACAGATAAAGTAGTTGTTTTAGTTATTTCATAATTTATTTAAGTTATTCATGTGAAATTCTTGTGAAATGTTAATTTTTTTAACCCTAAACCCCACTCAGAATTTCCCATAGCTTTTGTGTGATGCCATCCTCTTGTGTCTCCCTTTCTTACAGGAACTGTTTACGCCGGAATGCAAGTTTAAAGAGTCCGTGTTTGAAAACTACTATGTGATCTACTCATCCATGCTGTATAGGCAGCAGGAGTCGGGGAGAGCATGGTTCCTTGGCTTAAATAAAGATGGCCAGGCCATGAAGGGGAACCGGGTGAAGAAAACTAAACCAGCTGCTCATTTCCTGCCCAAGCCATTAGAAGGTAAAGCATGCTCTGAAAGCCTCAAGAGAACAGTTAACATCCAGGTCACTGTGACACTAGCAAAATGGTAATGAGGTGCACAAGTCCCTGAGAGATATGCCTTTTGCTTGTTGCCTTTTTACAGTTTTTCTCAAATGGTTTACACATTTTTTTTCAAACTAAGGTCAAGGTTTTCAAAACAAAGAACACAGGCATCGAAACACTTTTCCAAAACAGGTTGTACATTTTCATTGTGTTAATACAAATAACAACATAATTTTTAGCAAAAACCCACACACACAAAATCTCCAGTCTAATGCCAAGTTCACACTGAACGATTTTAGCCCGATTTTTCACTCGCCGACAGGTTTTGATAAATCGCTGACAAATGCCCGACATCAGAGGCAAATCGGTGCTCGTTCACGTGAGAGACAACCGCGCAGTTTGAATTATCAAAGACTCGATCTGAGGTCATCGCCGATGCGTCACCGACACCCGTGAAATATTTGGCATGTTAAATATCTGGAGCGGTCGGCAATTCACAATCCTGCTGTGTGAATGAGTTCTGACTGAAAACGACATTAGTGATGACCTACAGCCAATGAGAGAGCAAGATACAGGGCAGCTGGAAGTTCAGGAAGGACTTTTTTATGTATTTTTTACAAAGCCATTTACAAACAACGTGCATACATTTTGGCATTAGAATATACAGATCAGGTAGGCTACATGAAGATGAAGGGTTTTTCCTGTAAATAATATTCTTCTATAAAGGACAAAATATTTATTTCATTTTTCTTTTTCATCACTTTGAGGGCTTTTATAGACTTTAAGAAATAAACTCATTATAAAATGCACATCACATTGGTTTCGCTTTCAAGTAGGCTACTTGTAGATTTGTGTATATAAAAATTCCCAGAAGAAGTATGTTTGTTAACAAGTCATCTTTGTTAATTATTGTGTGTTCAGGGAGGACTTTTAGACCATAATATCAGCATGATCTTGCCACTTCTCGTGTGCGTTTGGCTGTAGTTTGTGGACCAAAGAGAGTTGTCGGCAATTCTTCTTATTCGTAAAGTCATGCAATGTGAAACCTCCTGTTGCCAATCCATAGTGCAATGTGAACACAGCAGCGACTGAATGATACCCCAGATAGTCGTGCAGTGTGAAAACAGCAGTGATCCAATGACTTTGAAAATCGTGCAGTGTGAACTCGGCATAAGGTTCATGTTTTCCAAGCGTTTAATACAAATAACTACAGAGATGGAGGAGGTAGAAGAAGATGAGAGAGGATAGGAATAAGATATAAAGATGAGAGTAAGATTGGAGGAGGAAGGCAGATGATGGGAGAGGAATAGGAGAGGATGTAGGATGAGGAGAGGAGAGGAGGAGGACATTGAACGAGTTGAGAGAAGAGCAAGAGGAAATTATGTAAGAGGAGGTGAGAAGAGAGGAAGGGGACAACAGTCTAAAATGAGATGAGAGACAGTCTAATTGACACCGAATCATAGTTTTTTGATAGAGGCCAGACAGAGTTCAGCATAATGTGAGCAGATCTACATTGACTCAAGAAAACCAAGAAAAGAGGGAGGAATGTCATTGGTCAATGATGACCCAACATCACCATCTGTGCTGTGCTCTCATGGGGCTGTACAACATCCGTGCCAGGTGTGAATTTAACATCTTCACCATTCCTTCCTCAGATGCAGAGCTTGAGTTGATGTGGATGAAAAAAAAATCTTAAATCTTAATCTTAAAAAATTCATGGAAAGAAAGACATGATGCAAATAAGCAGAATATGTTATGCAATCAATAGAAAACAGAATTGTTTTCATATAATTTGCTTTGTTAAATGTGTTGCCTGAAAATAATGCAGTGCTCATTATGCAGTTTTGCTTAATTGAATAAGTCTAATTGTTTTGAAAGCATTGACCTTAGAAATGTGTCAAATCAGTTGAGAAACACTGTGATCAGCAAAATATTAATCAGTGTTGTTGGCTATGCTCTAAAAATCCTTATATTTTTCAAATACTGTATGATATTGGAACATAACAGGATGTCCAGACTGCTCTTTTCCATTACAGTTTAGCATACCATTACAGTGAATGAAATGAAAACAAAACAACAACATATGCTAGCAGCACTGACAAAATATAATGATGATGATCACGAGGATGTAAAATTACCATTTTATCTTGACAATGAGCTCTTCACCAAGGGTTCAAAAAGAAAGATTTGGCCTTATATTCCTGTTATCTGAATACATAATGATTTACAACACAATAAACTTTATTTCACAGCATCACATGTCTAAGACCCACCTTCGTACAAAATGATGGACAACCTGTCCTTTCAAATATTTCTTACAGCTCCTTTATGGCCACAGTGTAAGATTTGTCTGGCTAGTATGAGATTGATGCTTTATGTACAGTTTGAGGTGTAATTTGCAATGATGTGTGGCCCCTTTCTGTCAGTGCAATGCTTTATTGCCATGTACAGATGCCCACATTTTAGATCAGTCTCTCATCCTGTTGTGTGTTCATTATTTTCTCGGCTAATACACCAACTCGCAACACCAGCCAGCAACCCGTAATGTAACGGCACTGCTAAGAATACAGTAAGTCTGAACTGACGTGAAGCAGTGAACCTAGTCAAATGTATCCCAAGAGATCAGACCATCTTCCCATCACAACTAAGGAAATGATGCAGCCCTACTGACAGCTTGCCCACACTTTGACAAACTTGCACATGTCCTGTCAGTGTTTCCCTAATGAATGTTGTCTTTTTAGCCAAGTTTCAGGTTTCGAAATGAGAATGAGTTGGGAGAAACTTTTCTAGATGTAATTATACACAGATTTCAGTCAAGCCCCAAAAATCATTTCCAATAAGAGAGATAGATGGGGCAGCTGCAGTTACCTGGCTGACTCTTGCCTTCTCTGATGTCTTTTGCAGTCGCTATGTACCGAGAGCCATCATTGCATGACGTGGGGGAGACAGTGCCCAAACCCGCCGTGCCTCCCAGTAAAAGCACAGAGCCGGCCGTCATGAATGGAGGCAAACCTGTCAGCAAGGAAACCAAGCCCACCACATAGCCAGATCCCATCTCGGCCATGCTCAACCCCGGAGAGCCGTGCTCCTTTTGTCAGACTCTCCATGTTTGTGGATCAGATCCAGGCATCCTCTGCTCTCTCCTCCCCATTCCCTCCACTCCCTTCACTCCTCTGACTGTTCCGATCTAATTCGACGACGGACTGGCTCCGGAAGAGTGGTCAGCTGTGCACGTTGGAGGATGCGACTGGATAAACCAGCTAAACTTTCACCATGGAATGCCCTAACTGATATGGAATGCCTTTTGACATACAATAAAGCCGATGTTTTTTCTGTAATAGAGACAATCCACGAGAATTAAATTGTGTACTGCAGGAGCTTGCGTGGCGGTTCTTTTGCCTGCTAACAGTCATCCGTTATAACACTTTTCTTGAACCCTGTCGCAGCAGCAGTGACCGTAAATTTCAGATTTATTTTCTATATACACAGTAACACCAGCTAAGCTCTGGGGTAATACTGTAAAGATATACATATATGGACTGGAATCCACAACTTGTTTTTTTTTTTTTTTTTATCAATTACGCTCCTGTGTCTTCTCCTTTCTAGGTGTCCCCCAGTCTCTGAAGCTCGAAGTTCTAAATCTTTCCCTTTTGTCAGTTACTTCTGAAATGTGTTGTCGGGGCAGTGTGCGATGCGTTCTGGTGTGCAGTCATTCAAACACAATGATGGATTTCCACAAAATCCCTTCACAGTGTTTATGGTCAAGAGACGTCAGTCTTTCAAGGGGATGGAGAGAATCCATTCCTAAACAGAATCCAACTCATTATCCAAGGTTCAGCGCTCATGTCTTCTCATTCTTGTAATGTCTAGAAAGGGACACAAGTATACTTAGACAGCAAATGCCAGTGAGTGCATTAGTCAGCAGTCCAACACAAGGAGCTGGCATGTGCTGGGGAAGGTGTATAGAGTACATATCACTATCTAGTACGGTGCAAATCGGTTTCAACTCCAGTAACTAGGTGAATTTCCACTTTTCTTTGCTCTTAATTTAGAGCGTGGGCTCTAGGAATATCTATAGGCCTTGTAGGCCTCTGGTCAAGGCCCCTCTTTGACATGCTGACTACTCTGAACTGTGGGCTAGTTCTGGCGAGCACATTAAATGTGACGAGAGCGGCAGCTCTCTGCAGAGAAATACAGTCTACTTCAGGCCTGGGCGGTTAAATGGCTCAATGCAAGTAGGCACTATTACTATTGACTACACACCCATTTTGTTCAGCAAAGGCATGGCCAAGGTTAGTATTACATTCTGTTCTTGTAACGCTGACGCAGTGCAAGAAATGGCTTCTATAACAATGTTTTCACTGTATACAAATAAAAAAAATTAAAAAGTAATAGATTTTTAACTACCAAATATTAGGATTCTGAAATGAGAGGGGTTTTCCTAGCTCAGCATGCAGAGTCCAGTACTGCTCATCATGTGCCTGTGATGACCTCTAACCCAGCATGCAAAAATATTTACCCAGTCTGTGCTGGGTTAAAGGTGCCTCATGCTAACCCAGCCATTGTACACAGTCTGTGCTGGTGCAGGTGCCACATGCACACACACACACACACACACACACACACACACACACACACACACACACACACACACACACACACACACACACACACACACACACACACACACACACACACAGTAGCAACTTGATCCTCAAAACACACAAAAGTTGATCGTTACCAAAGTCCGTACACATGAGAATCCAGCTGAACAATTTCAATAACTCGGAGGATGGCGGTCCTCTTCGGTTTTTGTCCTCACTGTGACTAGGGTTCATCACGAAGAACAATTGTCTCGACTTTTTAATCGTCTCGATTCAAAGTTGAATAGATTCTAAATGATGTCCTTCACTTCGATTGTTCATTTAGTACAAAACCGGGGTACCTATTACTAATCACCTGCATGCATTTTCTTAAGGACCAAAGTATGGGACGGCTAGAAATGTCTGAAGCTAGTTTGAGACGTGGGGCTACACTGAATGGGCATGATTATATAAGGCTCTCTCATACTCTGGATTGAGACCATTGCACTTTGCGTTTGAAATCGTCATCTACTCACATCTACTTAGGATTTTAACGATTAGCCAATTATCAGCCGAGTTGACATGAAGCCTGTCTTGCTTTAACAGTTTTCATAGTTTGAATGATGAATACCGTTTAGAATGTTATGAAGTAGACAGAGGCTATGCTGCTAAAAACAAATATATTCTACACTTCATTTGAAGACCTATATTTTAATCTATTGAGATTTTGAGCTAGTTTCATATTAGGAGATGTTCAAGCACATTAGACTTAACTATTTGTCTGTACAAAGCCGAATTTAATGCTAGAATGAGATTGCAGTACTATACAGTAAAAGTAGCTTCATATTTGAAATCAGTTCGAGGCTGGTGTCCCACTTCCACACGAAACAAATCACTCACTCCAATGAGCTCTACATGCTGGGCTACAGTTGCCCTGCAGACCAGTGAACTGGTTTTACGAAGGTTGAATTTATTTTTGTAAGTGACTGGTGAGTACTTGTGCATTTGTTAGTACGTTCGTTTGTTTTTTCCTCTTTCAAAAGCGCCGCCCGTGTTCGTTTCGTTCCATTCAGGTCGTGCGTGACGTCGTTAAATCGTAATGAGAAGCAATCGCTGAACAATTGATCATTTCTGTGTTTTCTTCGTATTTCTGATTTTCAGTGGTGAAGGAAGGTCTCCATTGTCTGTTGATTGGTTTTGAACATTGATTTGACAGTTACTTCATCTGTTGCATGGGAAGAGGGTGGCATATATGAACTGCATGTTGTAGGCTATGTGTATCATGGACTGTTGGTATGTTCTGCTAATTTTACATACATATATGCAAAGAGTTTGTCTGCACTGTACAGTTTGTGTTTGTTGTATACACAGATACAACATATTGAATAAAATATTTATATAAAGGTGTACTGAAATCTCTCTAACCAATTTGATGCGATATTTGTGCGATATATACATATATGTGATCCTGGACCACAAAACCAGTCATAGGGGTCAAATTTGTCGAAACATCATCTGAAAGCTGAATAAATAAGCTTTCCATTGATGTGTGGTTTGTTAGGATAGGACAATATTTGTCCGAGATACAACTATTTGAAAATCTGGAATCTGAGGGTGCAAAAAAATCTAAATACTGAGAAAATCGCCTTTAAAGTTGTCCAAATGAAGTTCTTAGCAATTCATATTACTCATCACAAATTAAGTTTTGATATATTTATTTACAGTAGGACATTTACAAAATATATTCATGGAACATGATCTTTACTTAATGTCCTAATGATTTTTTGGCATAAAATAAAAATAAAATAAATAATTAATAATTAATCAATAATTTTGACCCATACAATGTATTTTTGGCTATTGTTATAAATATACCCCGGCTACTTAAGACTCGTTTTGTGGTCCAGAGTCACGTATTAACATGTAATGGGGTGACCAAGGAGCAGTTTTTTTATATCCTAGTTTTTATTTATGCTAATTACCTTGGTCAATATAATTCACCTTCTACATGGGCACCTTTTAAAAAAATTATATGAAAAAAAAATACAGTCATGTAAAATAGAAATAATTCGAGATATGTTTAAAAGAGAGCTTTCTGATTCTAATGACATCTCAGAGCATGGTACATTTATTGGCATCAGGCTGTTTACAACTTTTGTCACATGGAACTTACCATACATAAAATAGGGTTGTAAAACATTGCACACAAGCAGAGCTCTGAAAACAGCAACCTGAATGGTAATAAAACACTCTTACTTGTTTGTTGGCCATTTGCATGGATCCTCTCCTTTTAGTGCTTATGTGCCAGTCAATATAAGCATTATTATACATCATTTTCAAATATATATATATAGATAAATGAAAAACTATAGAGGATTATAGATGTTGTCTCCCACAGCTGTTTTATGTGCATGGAATTTAAACCACATTGCTTTAAGAAAATTTGAATGCTGCTATATTGCACAGATCTCTCAAATCAATATTCCCTTGTTCGCTGTTAGTGCAGCCGCCCTTTTCTTGTCTTGATTGACAACAGAAACAGTCTTTAAATGTCTACCAGGGGTTAATACTCCTCTCCAACCCAGATTTCACAGGCGTTTCCTGTCCAGCCTTCCCAGCAGTCACAACTTCCGCAGTTGCACACGCCGTTCCCTGGAACAGAAGTTGAGAGGAGAGACAGAACTGAGAAACCCAGATCATCACTCTCCAAGTCTCGACATGCTTTCTCTCTTCACACCCCCTTGGCAGAATGTTGAAAGAGAAACCAAGAACAAATGCAAGTTTTGGAGCCACTTTCTCTGGGGTCCTGTCTATTCAGTTCAAATTCAGTCCATGTAGTGGCACTAGTATGATTACATAGTGTTACTGCTCTTTTTATATATACAAAAAATTATTATCTGTGATGCTTAATGAGCCAATTTAAATGTATCACTTTAACAATTTAGTATATATCTCAACTATTTGCAATTAAAATCAAGGCATCATAAGCACAGGGTGATTAAATACTGAAATGTATAAATAAAAATGTTTAATCTTATAAAGTTTTTTTTTTTACTATTCTATCCAATATTTGTGTGCAATGTATTTTTATGCAAATGAAAGAAGGGGTACCCAGGGTCCCTTAGGGCAGAGGTCTTCAACCCTGCTCCTGGGGACCTACTCTCTGGAAAGTTTATTTCCAGCCAGCTTTTAAGCAGTCTTGAGGAGCTTGATTGGCTGCTTCATGTATGTTTGATTAGGGTTGTGGCTAAACTCTTCAGGATAGTGGGTCCCCAGGAACAGGGTTGAAGACCTCTGCCTCAGGGCAAGTGGTTTAAAATGTGTGATTGATGGATTAATTGACTAATTGATAGATTGATTGATTTTGGGCTGTCAATGTTAAGTGATAAACAGCTTTTAGTGTGAAAATATATATTTATAATAATAGAATTTATATAAATTTAAATTAACTTTTTTTTTTATGTGCAGGGCAAAGGTTAATCGCATCGTTTTTGTTTATATAATATATGTGTGTGTACTGTGTATATTTATTATGTATATATAAAGATGCATACAGTATATATTTTGAAAATATTTACATGCATATATATATATAACATTTTTCTTAGATATATACATGCATGTGTGTGTATATATATACAATACACACACATATAATGTGCACAATACTGTTGCTCCTCCGGACACAGAGTAGCATACCTGGTTAATGAGGTTAGTTTTGTGACAGGGTGTTTGTTGTTGCAGGTGTTTTTTTTAGAAAGTTGAGTTTGATGTGGTAGTGGGTGTTGGGTCAATTTTTTTGGTTGGGATTTTTTTTTTTCTTTTTTTCAATTAAATGTAATTTGTCAAGCACGTTCAGTTGATAGGGTCAAGTAGATGATTTTATATACACACGACATTTTAAAAATACTGTTTTAAATATATTTTAAATATTTTGTTACAATGTTGTTATATTGAGTTTGATCATCCTTGGAGACACAGATAATATTTAACAGATGTTTGAAAATGATTTTGCACTAAATATCTCCAGCGAAGACTGGGATTCAGTCTGGGAGCACGCTAAAGAATTTCAGTGTGTTACAAAACATGTTATTCAATTTAAAATAATATGCTGACTACAAATCACCCCTTATATCAGTAATAAAATGGACCAAAAATCTTCATCGGATATAGACACCCTATTTGGACTTTTCTTTTACTTTGCATGATTGCCTACATTTTCTTGAAAACTATTGTCATCATGACTCAAAACAAGAAGCCTATTGCTGTTAATGTTTATGTATCTTTTGTAAATTTTGCTTTCGAGTGCTGTGCATAGGAAAGTGATTTATTTTATAGGTCTAATAAAAACATTATTTGCTTATTAATTCACATGCATTAGCCTATTTTATATACACACTGGGGGTTAAAAGTTTGAAAGGCTTTTTTTTTTTTTGAAAGAAGATTGAATTTATTTGATTAAAAAAAAATAATATTATGAAATATTACACTTAAAATAGTGGTTTTCTATTTAGGAATGTTTTAAAATGTAATTTGTTTCTTTGATCAAAGCTGAATTTTCAGCATCATTACTCCAGTCTTCAGTGTCCATTCAGAAATCATTCGAATGCTGCCTAATTTGCTGCTTAATTGTTATCAGTTATTATTTGTGATCAGTTATTAATAATTTTTTATTATTTTATTATCGGTATAATGGTTCTCAGTTAAAGAACAGCGTTTATTTGAAATATAAGTTCTTCGTAATGTGTAAATGAAGAGTTCATTTGCAAAAACAGATAACTCAGTTTTTAACAATTCTCAGAAATCATGTTTTTTTCATTGTGCAATCGAATTAATCTCAATCAAACTGCAGCTGGGTTATTTTGACTCGGTTAAAAAACAGCTAACTAACAAAAACACAATAAAAACATGAAAACATAATATAAAAGAAACAGAGTTATCTGTTTTTGCAAATAAACTCTTCAAATATCTTTACTGTCACTTAAATCAATTTGTATTCTATAATCTTCGATTTAATGCAACATTGTTGAAGAAAAATATTAATTTATATTTTTTAATCTTACCAAAGACTGAATGCTATCACATTTTCCACAAAAAATATGAAGTAGCACATCAGTTTTCAACATTCATAATGATCAGAAATGTTTCTTAAACAGCAAATCAGAATATTAGAATGATTTATGAAGATCATGTGACACTGAAGACTGGAGTAATGATGCTGAAAATTCAGCTTTGATAACAGCAATCAATTCACTATAAATTTGCATATAAGACAGCTATTTAAAATTGTAGCATTATACATCCCACAGAACTGTTTACTGTGTTTTTCATCAAAATAATTTGTATACTCTTTCCACAATTGGAGCTCTATTCCTTAAAATGATAGATGTCAAGCTCCTGCAAAAGGACAAATACTGTATATGACCAATAGAAAGGCACGTAACAGTCCACATTCTGCACTATTGAAGTCTTCTAGACTATACCAGAGCATTGTGTCATATGGACTGATTATATAGGTATTGAACTTAAAGTGATATTAAACTGTCCCTCATAAAAATTATTTTAAATGATTTACTATTTGCCATATACACCAGAAAAGATAAATTATATTGTAAAGAAGTATATCACTCATTTGTGGTGTGGTGTGTTGTGGACCGGGTTTGATGAGCTGCTCTGTGCCAAAAAGTCCAGGGCCACTTTTTGGCCCCAGTGCGCCCCTGGACCTACTCTATGACATTAATGCCGCCAGTAATTGGTGGCGAATAACTGCGTTATCATAGAAGCGTTAATTGAACAGATTCATTCAAAACAGTTGATTCGTTCATGAGCAAGCAAGAATGGGCCACTGAATCACTGAACCGATTCGTTCAAATCCCTGGATTCGTTCAGTATTCAGTGTGTTGCTTAGAGACGCGCGTAACTCTGTGAGCTAAATGGAACTGTTAGCAGCCGCGCTGAAAATATTACTAAATATCGTATGTTATAAATATAAAAACTCATACTAGGGTCATTTTGACAACATGTCTTGGATTTTGGGTTCAAGAGAAATATCACTAATCGATAAAACACAGGGTTTCCGTGGTACAATTCCATATATTGATTTACAAAGAGGGATACTCGACACTAAAGCACTGTTTTGAGAGACAAACGCAGCTAAATTAAAGTTTGACGTCGTTAATTACAAACACGAGATTAATCATTTATAACCACTTTAATTTAATGACAGACCTAAGCTGAACTTTAAGACCAATGCTCTTTTCAACTAACAAACAAGCTTACATACCGTTCCTTTATGAAGTGGTGACGTCCTGGCTTTGCAAATGCATACAGATTCGATTCGAAGTGTTAATCCAAACATCTCGGGAGATTCTCTTGCTCCCTGTATTTGGCGCGCTGTGTTCCTGTGCTCGTGCAATTTCATGAACTGCGCAGACTCTGATCACATCTGCTGCTGGTTCAGTGGCTTGCGTTTTGTTTACCAAATTATCTTGTAATGATTTATAATAATTAGAGTTGTTATAAAGTCAAGTACTGCCGAGTCATGAAGGTCAAGTCTCAAGTCACTGGATCTCAAGTCCAAGTCAAGTCAAGTCATTTTCTTTATTTAGTCAAGCAAGTCACAAGTCCTTAAATTTGCGACTCGAGTCAGACTCCAGTCAAGTCACGTGACTCGAGTCCCCCACCTCGAAAATATAGAGCTGCCATTTGGCAGTCCTTGGGATCAAAATGTTTGAAAACCCTTGCATTAGATTATTATGAATGAAACACATTAGACTTTTACATTAACATATTTCTAATGCATGTAGAGCATGAACTCCATATTGATGTATACAGTGTCAAACATTTCTACAGCCTTTTTCTACATTTCTAAAGCTTGAGAGCCGTATATTGTATCAATGCCCAAAACAGTTGCATCTGCTGTGCATGAAATTAAGCCTCGGCTTTCCCTAATACATAGAATTTTCCGAAGCACTCATCAATTGCGGGTGTAATGAGAATATCTTACTGAAGAAGCCATGAAAATTATTATTTAGAAACTGGCAGGCACATTTTTTCATGATTATAATTATAAAGGCTGAGTGCATTACTGTTACCCAAGGTAAGGGGAAGAATTGGCTGATTGGTATGCTTTTGCTTTTCATCTATAGAGAAAAGGCTTTCCCTGAGCAACATGAGAAAATAGTTTTAATAATCCTTATGAATATGGAAATTATGACATATGCCCTAATCGTTAATATGCTAATGAGTGATATTTAACAGACACATGTATGCATTCTTTTTATCAAATGTTTTTTTTTCTGTCTTGTTTTGTAATGAATTTTGCATCTCTACACCAGGAACTGTATAATTGGTTAAATTACATGTAACTGATAATGATGCCATTAGACCAATACGTTTCTAAGCAGCTGTCCAAGCATCCTCAAGAGCTTTGAAGATGTGACATAAATTTTTAATTTTCAACTCAACAACTCTTCGCAACTCTCTTCCTTCTCAATTCTCAAGAATTGAAAAGTTGATTCAGCAGGAGTTGAGTTAGAGCCTAAGAGTCGTACAGAGCTGTCTAATCAAATGGCAGCCACATCAGAGAACATCAATATCCGTCACAAAGAGAGCTGTCAGCGCACGAGTGAGTGTTTGGAGGAGTGCTGCTGCATTTGAACACATACCTGTGCAAACCAGCCCGTCATGTTTGTCGCACTCCCTGTCGTCGCACTCGCAGAATTCCCCTGAAATGTACCACTCCTGTGGTGAGCAGATACAGCGACCACAGTGACAAGAGCCTGCAAGAACAAATTAGCCTTCAGTCACACAACCATTGGATATCCATTAGTCTTCCCTTACTCTCCTGTGCTATTTCACGTGATTATAAAACTCTTACAGCTGTGATACGGTTCCTAATTGGAATTTAAATAGAGTAAATTGTTTTTCTAAATGTGTGAAACAGCTGTTGTTTACAAGGTCCAATTTCACGTTCCTACTGAGTCAGGAATAGACCAATATGCAAGCTAGGCTAGTCGATTGGCCGATATTTGGCCACTTGGAAATAATATGCATATGCAATATGCATGAAATAATAGACTCCAATCCATCAATTAATGTTTTGTGAAGTAAAAAGCGGCATGTTCTTAAGAAACAATTCATAATTAAGGCATTCTAACTTTAAACCATCATCAGAATACCATAACTCTTCATCCAGTGAAAGTCCAAAATTCTACCAACATATTTGTTTAGAACCATTTTGGACTGTTTTTGCTTTGATGGGTTTCTTATAAACACAGCTTTTCACTTCACAAGATGTTAATTGATGGACTGTAGTTTAGTGGATTATTTGTGGATTATTGTGATGCTTTTATCAGCTGTTTGGACTCTCTTTCTGACGGCACCCATTCACTGCAGAGGATCCATTGGTGAGCAAGTGATGTAATGCTAAATTTCTCCAAATCTGTTTCCGATGAAGAAACTAATTTTGCATGGCCTGATGGTGAGTAAAGTATCCACACATTTTACATTTTTGGTTAACTATTTCTTTTAAACTATTATTAATAAAGGTTGCAGTTTTTCCAAGAAAGTTACTCTGTTGACATTAAATGTGCACAATAACTTATCTATAATCTATTGCAGTTTTCTAAAACAGTGGGGAGCAATTTAGTATCACATAATTTAAATCACCAGAATTGCTGGATAAGTTTTACTGGTCAAGTTTTATCTCCCCCTTTGAGTAAATGTTGTGTAAAATAAGTGCTAATTGGATTTAATAATTTGTGTGCTAATTTAATTTCATCATTTGTATAAACACTGCATTAGCTTTTTTCAAATTGTACTAACCAACCCGTACAGAGTTTCCCCAAAGCATCATAATCCAGTAGATGGTAGAGACCATTGGTGCCAATGATTTCTACAATGTCTTTAGGCTTTGCAGAAACTCAGATATTGGTCTCCAGATATTAGTCAACATGACTCTTCAAAACAAGTCTTGTGAGCTGGAATTTTCATATTACACATAGGATCCAGGAAATTGCATAATATGGGGCACTGGTCTGTCATTAACAGCTGTGCTGTACCTTACAAACACGCGGCAGTGAAAGTTACAAAGCTTTAAAAGAACAGACTTTATAAGTCAGTCGTATCAATCAAAGTGTAGGCAGCCCATCAGACAGTACATCCCTTGTCATTTCCCACAGTATTATTCTCCTGGGAGCTACAACAAGCAACCCACATATTCACCTACCCATGAATCTTTACTGTGAAAAAATCCATGTAATTCTTCCAATGTTTCAGTCTTAACAATGTTGACGTTGTTATGACAAGCAGAACAACTCTCTTGCTGATTTCCAAGCATTAATTTGCGGAAAATTATTGAGTAGACCATGTGAAACCAGATCTTAGAGGAATTTCTTATTTTCACCAGCCATGCAACAAAAACAAACAGTGTTCCGTCATTGGCTTAGACAAACCCTATATATAAAGCATATTAGTGTGTCACTTTAGATGCCCAGAGAAAGGAGATGAATACTCAGAGGACTATGTGTCAAGTAAAAATTGGCTAGGCTTTATCGTTTTTTTCCAGGATGCTGACAGGTCGTATACAAATAGTGAAGCTGACCTCTTATTAAAGCGTAAAACCTAAAGCTTCATTTTCAGTGTGTGGTTTTCGAGAGCAGGTGTACAGGTTGGAAGAGCAAATTATATGATTTCTGTCAGACAGTCAGCAAACATGTTTTACAGTTTCTGCTTGACTTTAGAGAAAATCTATAATAGTCTGTGTATCTTTACTTTTTAATTGAACAAATAGGTGGGAACCATGGCGAGTTTTCATTTTACACAGATTTGTGTTTTAGTTGTAGTTTTTCCTGCAAAATACTTTCAATTTAGCACATATATTCCATATTAAAATGACATTAACAAACATTTGTGTCAGTCATCTCTTTTGGTGACATTAGCACAAGTTACTGGAACATGATGCAAGCAGGACTTGAACCCAGCGTGGCATCTAACCACTATGCCACAGCTCCTATGGAGATGCAAATTTGATTGACCAATCCCAATTCCCTCTCTCTCTCTCCAATAATTTCTGTCTCTAACAGCTAAATGTGGCATAAACCCTCCCCAAAGAACAGAATTGTTTGGTGGAAATAGTTGTTCAGTTGTGTTTGCTATCCACCTCATTAAAGGAGCATATGTGGGAAATCGATTTAATAGCTCAGTTCGTTCCTCACCAAAAAAATGAGGGAACCCACTTTAATTTTTAAGAGATGACTGACAATTATGTAATGTCTTAAGATGCCTTAGAAGCGTCATCCCTCCTACCTTTTCCAGAGCATATGACGCCGTCGGCCGACTCGCATAGGCTCTTGCTCTGCTCGTCCGTCATGTCACAGCTGCGGGGGAACTGGCAGTGCTTCCCAAACCATCCATCACTGCAGATACAGCGGCCACACGAGCAGAAGCCGTGGCCTGAGGGAGACACAGCGCACACGCAAGCGCGCGCACACACAATCATTTTCTCTCCTTACCAAAGAAAACCACCATTTATAGCTGCCAAAACAAAGCAACGGGGTGATTGATCCAGGCAAATATAATTGGTTCAAACAGACAGGGATTCGTTTACTGACTGGCTAAAGTTTATTGCTCTTATCACTTCTGGACCCCGTGGGATAAACCATAGCCTCTCCAATCGTGTTGGATAAGTCAGCGTTACGGCATTCGTAACGATATGATTGTATAAATTGCTCAGTCAAATCCTTTGTTCCTGCTAACATAGAATTACAGTCGGGGTTTTCAACGATTCTACCAGAAAGTTACACCATTATACCAGTAGGTGGCGACAAGGGACTGTCTTGAAATGAGTCATTCTATCATTGTTCATAACACTGATTCATTCTGAAACAAAACGTGTGAGTCATTACATCAGTCACTTAATTTTTTCAAAACCTCTGATTCATTCAGGAACAAAACGAGTGAGTCATTGACTCATTCACTGAACTGATTTGGTCAAAACCACTGATTAATTCAGAAACACGAATACTGTGTTGCTCGAAGACAGAGTGCTTTGACTTTATTTGGATGTTAGTTGGCAAAGAAAGACGACAGTTTGTAAGCAATTTAAATCTTGTATTCAAAAGTTGCACTTTAAGTCTAATAACGTGGGGTTTCTTGTTAAACTGTAAAGCCGTATCACACTTGCAGTTGTCTCAGGATTAGCATTCAGAACAACAGTGCTTTTGCTTGAAATAAATTGGTTAAATATACCTCCCAAAATGCTTTATTACGTATGTAAGTATGTAGGTGACGGCAGGAAAAAAGTTGTGACCACGTTTTTCCAAAAAGAAAGCCTGGCGTGTTGCCATATGACAAAACGGTCAGTTTTTTAATGTGTTGCATTGCTACATCAAATAATAACAAGCATTTGGATGCAACTCTGTCATCCTTTGAGTAGTGAAGTTTGTTACCACCGCTTGAAATGGGTTGAAAAGCTGTAGTGCGCGAGTATGTTTTTGGCCCTTGAGTTTATATAAAATTATCATTTTGAATGTCCTCGTCACTTCTGGTCACTTATTTGACATTCAAAGGTATTTACAAGAGTGCCACTTCGTCAGATCTGTGCATGGGCGTTATTTCATGTAGGCTGTAAGGAAACTAAATGTTCCCTGGAGCTGAACGGTGTTTTTCTCTTAATCTTTAAAGAGCCGTTGGTGACTCACTGTGAGATGCACACTGAGCTATAGAAGAGCTCCTCCTCCAAACGACTCCTTTCTGGAACAGTGCATGGTATTAAAAAAAAACGAGGAATTCCCCTAGACTACATCTGGCTGGGCAGAAATATGTTCTAGATATTAAAACCAAACAAAAGGATGTGCCTCAAAATAAAAATAAAGACTAAATTATAAAAAGAGTCTCTTTAGTGCTCCGTATGTTTTCTGAATATCTAAAGCACGTATAGATACATAGCAGGTATTTTTATATAAAATATCTATAGATATATAACATACTAAAAGTCACCGTTAAGTAGAAGAATAAATAACAGTTTGTTAGTTTATTTTCCACAACTGAGAGAAAATTTTTTTTTGTGGGCCAAATCACAATGGAGATTAATTTGTGAAATTTGCTTGTACCAATACTGAGTTCTTATAAAACGCTTTTATTTAGGAGGTTATGAAATGCCAAAGTGATTAAATAAACAGAACAGGCACTGTAGTGGCTATTTCAAATAAATATGTACTTTTGCCCCAGGCTGGGGAGTCATTTTCACCCATCCCTTTATTTCTGGATGATGTTTAATCAAAACAAACCATTTCCCAATTATTTTTTTACCAACGCAGTTTATGTTGTACCATCAATATTCGATAAAAAAAAAAAAAAAATGTTTTGGTCATTACACGGTTTTCATTAAAGGAGGGAGGGTTGTGTGTGCTTGTATTCCCATTGCACCTTATAATAACTGCATGGAAAAAAATAAATATTTATGTGGCTCTTTGTCTTCGTCTCTCTCATTCGTTTATTTTGTGGGTGTAGGTATACAGGCTTGAAGTTTGATGCACACTTGGTAGAGCTACATGCTTGACTGCTTCAATCAGCCAGCCTACGAGAGCATTTAATTGCTTTGGTGAGTGGCACCCCAGTCCTTTCAATTAAAGTGCACCTGCGATTCTCCATTATCCCGTCACTAAATGCTATTCGAGTGTGGGCATGTTCCAAATCACGGTGTTTCTCATACCTATCTTTGGAAGGATATTTTCCAAAGAATGTAGCCTAGTCTTAAACTCTTGGGCAGGTGGGCAATAAAACTATATAAATCCAATCTGAAATATTGATGATCCTGCATTTCAGTAAAACATTTTCATGTTAATACAGCTGGAATGGCTTCTCAAGGCCTAAAGATCCCATGATAGGCATATCTGAAGGCTGCCCTTTATTTGAACACCAATTCAGTCCTGCAGGACCATCAATGCAATTAGCTGAGATGAACGTTTCATCAGTGTGTGTGACGGCTGTCTATCTCTGAGCTGAGAGCTGGAGGCACGCCGTGTTTCCACACTTCTCCTCCGTTAGCAGGCTCTCATCTGTCTGTGTGACTCGAGCAGTCACATCAGACGAGCCCTATACATATTTAAACATCTCCTAAGGCTGGTCCACACAAGGGCAGTGGGCCGAGCTGTGGCTGCTGGTCGCTTAGTGACACAACACAATAAGCATTCAGAAAGCAGCTGCATTAAATTTGTATCCCCACCACAGAGGAGAAATGTTGTTCTTTAGGTGCTGGTGCGTACCAAGTGCTTATGCTCATTTATCATCACATTTTCACAGGGGGTTCCTTGAATGGTATTGCTATACAGTAGAGAATTGTAGTTATAAAGGTTTATATTGGTGGCAGATATATATTATATATATTTTTCATTGATAGTGAAATTAATGAGCTAGAACCGAAAATTTTAGCCAGTCAATTGTAACATCATATTTTTTTTTCAACTTAAATATAATAAAAAATGATGCTTGATGCTTTCTGTTCCATTATGGAGACACTCACTTGTTTGTAAGTCAAATATGTTTGTTGTATTAAACAAATTAGAATGAAAAATGACAATTACAGTATTTGATGATTTTATATTAATATTATTGATTTATTATTATCAAATTACATTCAAGTATATTAAGTATATGAAAAAGAAAACTCCACACACAAGATACAGATTATAAATATATTAAGGCTGTCAAGCAATTACAATTTCTATTCTGATTAATTACACGTGCAATTCCTGCATATGGCTGAGTGGCGGAAGTGTGGGGAAGAAATCAAAGGCAATAATCTTCTTGACCTTGGAGTAAGGTCGTTGCAACAGATTTATGTGGTCTCAGAGATATTGTTGTCTGGACAAGCACTCATGACACAGTCGAATACAGGCAAAGAAACAGACATGCTCAGGTATGACCTGAAAACCCCAGCAGGAGAGCTTGACAATCATCTTGTATAGTATAGCTTTGGTCACTGGTGGAATTACTAGAATCTGTAAAGTTTCTATGTCTACAAATTCTAGGAATACACAAGTGACAATTATTTTCAGTGCCAATATTCCTGTGGTGTCTTCAAGTTGCTATTCAAGGGCAAATAAAATGCCAATTAAAACGATACGACTAAAGTGGTGTGCCAAGTTAACTGTCTGTACTTAAATGCTTCAAACAAGAGTGCAAACTTTTTAGAGAAGTAGGATCAACTTTAAAATATTAATTAATCAGGCAGGCTTGTAGAAGAGTTTTTTCTCCAAGGAGTGCTTCTTTATTCAAATGAGAAGTACAGATAAGCAAAACGAATATTCTGAAATATGAGATAGAATAATATATAATTCAAAATTATTAGAAAAGTTAGGGTTGCGCTTTATTTTACAGTACGTGTACTTAAATGTACTCACAGTGTACTTACTTAAGAACGTACTGGTAATATAAGGTAACTACATGGGGTAGGGGTAGGTTCAAGGTTAGTACTTACTTATTACCTGGTAATGGTAATTACTATAATAAGTACATAGTACATGAGGAACAGGACTGTAAACTAAAATGCTACCAAAGTTACAGTGTCCAAGAGCAACACCAGGGTATAACGTTTCAGAGATAGATTTGCAATCCTTCATTGAATCGCTTTCTTATAGAAATCCTAAAGTGTGCACAATACATGCGACAAGTCATGTGAGAGAAGGCAGTGCCTCCGTAGCTCTATGATTGGCTGATTACACAGATTTGGCTGATGTCAGTGTTCACCTGTGATGTATGAAACCGTTTAGCAAATTGGCCTGAATAGGTCAAACTGATGGAAGTTTGAGGATGGTTAACAACTCACCCTCACATCTAAATTCTAATATACACTAATATGACTTATGAGTGAGCAGTTTTTGACAAACACTGGTCTCTGTTAAATAAAAAGTGCACATCTTTGCCTGTATGGAACAATGTGTATGATTTGAGAGCGGCCATGAACTACGGCAGGGTAGATGCTGATTCTCTAATAATTACCTACTAGCCCTTGGCAAAACTGTATATATTACATGATTTGTTGTCTAGTGTTTAATTTAAATATCCCTAAAGAATACGTGGCCATCGTTACGTGTATACTACAGTTGCAGTGTGGTGACAGTTGTACAGAGGGTGTCTCTATATTAATATAGGCATATATATTATATATATATATATATATATATATATATATATATATATATATATATATATATATATATATACTCCAAGAAGCACCAGCCAGCCCAACATAGTGTAAAAATAAACAGTTTAGACCCACCATATATATATATGCTGCAATTGTTGTACTCTGTTGTCCTTAGAACAAGCAAAATAATCTGCCAATGGGGTAGGCAAAATAATCATATTTCAACCAGAAGACAAGATTACTTTGTTTACCCCATTGGCAGATTTTTTGCTTGTTTCAAGCAACAATTCACTTAATTTTGAATCAGGAAAACAATACTATAATTTGTAAGACAATCCTTCTTGATTTAACAATTTATCGATATTTTGGCAGGAAACAAGACAAAAAATCTAAGTAATTAATTTATAAATATTCTAATTCTAATAAATAATTTTTCAGTATAAAGCTCAACTTGAGGTAAAAAAGAAAGCTAGCTTCTCTTCTTTTTTCAAGAGCGATTAAATTCTAAGCAAATTATGTAAATAAATATTTTACATCTAACTTAATATCCAGACATTTACATTTGATAATAAAGTTTAATAAGCTCTAAAGCATCCCATTTTATCATAATTGTCAATTGTTAAATTATATTGGAAAATACAGAAAAAAATATTTTTAAAATAATACTTTATTCAGCAAGAGCACATTAAATGAATCAAAAGTAACAGTAGACTTGTTACAAAATAATTAATACTTCAGTAAATGCTGTTGTTTTGAACTTTCTATTTATCAAAGAATTCAAGGGAAACCATCATGGTTTCTAAAATATTAGTCAGCATATCTGTTCCCAACATTGATGATAATAAATGCTTGAGCACCAAATCAACATATTTGAATAATTTCTGAAAAAAAATCATGTGACTTTGCAGACTGGAGTAATGGCTGGCGAAAATTCAGAAAATGTAAAAATATTTCACTTTATTACTGTTTTTACTGTATTGTTAGCAAAAAAATGCATGAGCATTACATTACTATGGCCCATAGACAAGCAGCATCTTAGATTTGGTCAGACAATGGCACCATTAATGCTTATCTTGTCCTGCTGTGTGTGTTTGTGTGTATTACCTCCACAGATCTCTCCGTCCAGGTCCTCACACTGCCTGTCGTCACACTCACAGTTCTTGCCGTGTACGCGTTGATCTCCGGGTGGGTGGCATGTGCACCGACCGCACAAACACTGCCCTGAAACACACAAACACTCTGTTACTGGCAAGAAAACCAAACATGACAGTTAAACCCAAAGCAATCTATGTGGCCATTTTTGCTATTTTCTTATCAAGATGAGTGTATTGAAGGTAGTTAAAACCTTGTATGAAGGTAGTTCAAATCTACATTTCACCTTGAATTTGGCTTATCAAGGTCAACCGGAAAGCTCATTGCACTGAAAAGCACCGAGTGCCTCGGTCTATGCTTATCATGGAGCACATTAGTCTGCTAAAGTGACACTGTCGTTGTTTGACATTGACAGCCGTTATAACTCCAGCTCTGTGCAGGCAAGGAAAACAACAAAGCAACGCCCTGTCTGACAACCCCTCAGCCTGCCAAGCAGATAAAAGCTGCGTGCTGCCGTTGCCACGGTAACTGGTGATGTCATAACACTTTTCCTTTATCGATTAGCGTGAGAGACGTCATGTAGCCCTTCCCTAAGCCTTGCGTGTCTACCCAACATTTAACTGATATAAGCCTGCAAAGAGAGACGTGCTCAAAATACGAAAATATTTTTTTTTATGACAAACCACCTGTCTTTTCTGTCTGATTCCGTTCATTTTCACACCTCTAATAGCGTTATCCATCACCGCTACCAAATTATACAGAACTGTCAGCGACAAGTGGAGCTCAATGAGTTAAAATGTACAAGTTATCATACTGACAAACTAAACTACTGAGCATAAATTGATTCTGCACATTATTCAGTTCCTTTATATAGACAGTAAAAAAACACATGATGCACTAGACAGCCAAAGTGTATCTTTTCCATATGCTTTCACAGTGGCTAGTTACATTATATGTGTATAAATGGAGAGAGCAGCGCTGGCAGCTTCAGTGGGATTAATGGCTCCCTCGCTGATCATGTACTGCGCTTTGGTCCGAATCGAAACAATTAATGCCTTCACAATATTTGAGAGACAGCCATCCGGCAAGTTCAATTCTCTAGGGAGCTGTGCTTGCGCAGGTGCCAAGACAAAAGCCCCGTTCCTCTAAATTGTTAAACATCATAATGGCTCAGCATCATCAATTTCCAATAATATGAATAATTATAAATGTATGATCGTGCTGCTTAAAACCTGAGATGGGCATTTAGAGTAAAGACTGTAGAGGGAGGTGTGCCAGCTGTTCTGTGTTAGATCGGGATTTCTATCACAATATTGTCACAGTTATGGAGTTTTCTTGAGACATTGGCTATGTTACGGTTAACAGATTTATACTATGTACTATGTACATAATAAAATTACATGCATTAATTGTATTTTCTGCACTGGAACACCTGGCAAAAGAAATACAAATATGCGCACACAGTTCTTAAAACAAACTTTTTTCCTTCTTAGTATTAAGTAGCCTACTTTTTAATAATTTCAGGAAGCTTTTTCTATAAAGAACACTAAAGAAAGGATTCCATGGATGTTTAAGGTTTTTCATGGAACCATTGATTCTATTATTTTTAAGAGTGTACTTACGAAATCCACCTTTGGAATGCTTATTTTCAATGTAGGACACACTTATTCTAATCTCTTATACTATTTAGGACAAATGTGAATTGGGGAACAGCCATTTTGAAGTTATTCTTTGGCATGTCTGGAATGACTGAATGCCAAGACTGTATCACTCTTGTGCCACAAACTTGACAAGGACAATCATGCTCGTAAAGACACCAGTGTTTAGCTGCGCAGACCACTGCCAGCTCTGACAATAAATTATAAGCGTGCCGGAGTCATGCTGAGTGTATCCTGATGTGTCCTGTGAAGCATGAACCTGCCAAATACAGAGGTTCATGCAAATGAGACTTCTGGGGTGCTAAAGGGGTTGAGGAGGTTTCTCACTGTCTGCCTTTTAAAGAGCAATTAAGAAATGTCAAGAGCCACAAAGAACCAGAGGTGGACCATTTCACAGTAGGGTTTAAGATGCAAACGCATGTAGGTTTGTATATATGAATACAACATTGCCTTAACTGTACACAGCACTAAGAATAAAATCATTCAACATTTACACATTTTAAGAGCATTAATATTTGATTTGCTTCTAATGCACTACTTCCCGTCATTTGCTGGTACTGAATATAGAACAATCTGGGGAGAAGTACTAGCTTTACCACTTTTTCTTTTGAGATATTTGGCTTCTGTCAGACAATCTTGAAACATAGCATTTGGAAGCCTTTCAATCAGCACAGGAAATGAAAGCTCAGGGAGGACAGAATGAGTTGTGTTAAGATGTGGCATTTGAAGGCATCACGAGTCCACTTTTCAGGTGCTTCTCACTAGCAGCTATAGGAACCATAACAATGACAACACTGTGCATGTTTATGTTCATAAATATAAAGTGTAATTCACTAATACGGCATATTTGTTTTGAAAATGTCATATTTCTGTACCATATTGGTACATTTGTCTATACTTTTATTCATTTATTTTTTACTTAAACATTCAGCACTCAATTCTACAGCATATACATATACAAAGTAATTGGCCACATTCAGAAAGTGCATTCCCTCTCAGTGCAGAACACCACTTGGTCCTTGTGCACCAGAGAAGGCCACCATTATCATACTCGGAGGAAGTGATTGCAATCAGCCCTAATTCTGCTGATTTACTTTAAAAGATCGCTCATCACGCCAAGCAGTTCCTACAACACACTGGATATCAGTCAACATCTGCATGGCAAATTAGGCCTCTTTTCCCTCTCCTGTAAGACGGCTGAGAGTGTTGAATGATTGCTGCTGTGCATGTTTAATCAAGATGCATTCTTTGTATACGGCACTGCGCAGTAATCTATAGAGTGCATTAGTGAGCTAATGAATAGTGTAAAAACTAACACTCAGTAGCTTCCGTCAGTGCAATCACTCATTAGTTGCTTCTCAAATGGAGGGATATACAACCATGTAGTAAACACATTTTGGACATCCTATCATAGCATGTAAAATGGTAACATTAAATGTCAAATGTTAGAGGTATGTTAAGATCATATGCAATGAAATTGCTGACAAGTTTACAAAATAATCCATTTATCTACAGGAGAAACACTCTCAGAACAGGTGTTTCCTGGAAGATATTCCAGGCTTAAGAGACTGTGAAATCTTCCAGATTTTAACTTTTCGCCATCTCAGCTGGCTCTTTGTTTCCTCTCGAAACCATATAGGAGCTCTTCTACTGAATCCTGCTTTCTCTCTGTTCATTTGCTACGAGTTTTCATGAGTCACTCACTGGCAATGATGACTGTTCTTAACTAGGAAAAATGGGCACATAAGTAAAAGGAGCGCGGCTAGCACACACAAAATCAAGATATATTTTTTATTAAAATGCTAATGAATCTCAAGCAACTGCCATGTGGCATAGGAATCCCTCATATGGGGCATCTCCGTGGAACTGTGTAAATGTTGGATTGATTCAGCCAGGTTGACAGTCCTTAATTGTGGGAGTGAGATTCAGAATGGAGGAAACCTGTATAATTACCTGCTGTCAGGTAATGGATGCAGCGAGCAGACATATAGCGCCAATCATGGGTGAAATTCTATGTAAACAGATGTATAAATCATCATTTGCTGGCCGCGTCTCATAGCACACGCTCACAGTATAGAGTGGAAAGTGAATCTATGGATTATTGATGCTGAACTGTAAAGCCACAGGGCTCCATTCAAACTGCATTCAGGAAAAGCTTTAAGATCTAGTGGATATACACAAGGACAAGGAGGTCTATAATAACTGGAGAAAGCCAGCTGTTGGTACTCTCATTTATCTCAATGGCAGTTGCTCGGCTGGTGCAGGACCCTCTGAAAGTACAAAGTTTGAACTTTTTGAGCCAATCACCTGAGCTGTAAATACATGTAACTAATGACTGGAGCTGCAGGAGCTTCATGCATTCTGTTTTTATCAAAATTTGAATATAGGTTTCATTAAAATAAGCAATATTTTGAACAAAAACAACTATGTCTAGATCAAAACATAGATGAAGTAAATAAATTCCACCAAAGCTTGCATGGTCCTATACAACTTCCTGAATCATCATTTAATTCTGTAAATTAGTTAGTTCTCGATTTATATAATGGTTAATGTTTGATGATCGCATTATTTTACACACGCATCTGCTTACACGTGCAATCGCTTGTTTCTGCTTCTTCTTTGTTGTGTTTTGATACAGATGTTCAGTACTTTTTCAGAAGATGCATAGTAGCGCCTCCTGTTGTACACCAGTGAAAATGTGGAAAGTCAGAAAATCCCACCAATGGCAGGGAAAGAGTTCAAAAGAAACAGGCATTGGTGAAACAGCTACTATATTATAAGGAAATATAAGTGACTTTATTTTTGTGTATAATATAATAATACTTGATTATTAAAATAATAATTATTATTTAAATAATAAATAAACAATGGGTTATTTAATCAGAATACATGGTTGTACTTGTACACCTTGTCATACATTTGTGGAACACTTAAGTCAGTCAGTGCAGCAATGAATTCATTAAATAATCTGGTTTCCTTCCAGGAATTCTTTCATTTTTATTATATATTTTTTTTATTTACTGACAATTAATTATTGAGCTTGGATAACAGTTTAATTAATTAGAGAAAATTGGGTAAAGCAGATTTTAACAGATGTCGATTATATCATATTCATATATGAGCATAATATATTAACGTTTGATTAATTAATTAATATATATATATATATATATATATTAAAGGCCCTTACATCCTATTCTCTATGTTCCTCCAAAGACCAGAACAAAGAGTTTTGACAGTGCTAAGATCCAAGCCAGAAATCCCTATGCGGATTTAGCTTTTTATACACATGGTATTGAAAGAAATAATACAATGCATCTGGTTCACTAAAAGATTTGTTTCTAAGTTTCACCACAAGACTTGCTGCCAGATTCAGTGTTATTTCAGGTGCTACAGACGAAACATGCAGAGCTAAAGCCTTGAGGGATAAAACACAAAAGCTGCTACGTACCCCATTCTTCCAGCCTGTATGTTCACATTTGTGGTTCTTAGGCATGCTGGATCGAATCAGTATTTACACTGTCTACAACAAACATTTACTGTAGCATTGTAAAACAGATTTTGGATTGAATTAAATGTAGGCTACTCTTTTTCAACCCAGCCATTACAGCAAAAGTCATATAATTTTTTACTTGAATTTTGAAATGAGGTTATATTATGTCGTTGCAGTATAAGAGAGCACGGGGGACACGGGCTCCATTAAAGTTAAATTAACACCTCACTCAGTGAAACAAGACAATTATTATTGCTCTTCACTTTCTTATGCAGCGGGGAACTATGGAAATTGCATTATTTTGGAACAATTGCACTAGTTCTGATTCATCTACTGTGACATTTTTTTTCTTTCTAACAAGACTCATGCAGAGACAGGCCAGCACCCCTACCTGAATCAAACTACATGTTCATAATTACCCTTAAAAAAATACCATAGACCTTTAAAAGGCTGTAATTCAGATGATAATGGCAATATGTTAACAAACAAATAATCATAATAAATGTGTTTGAATTGTTAGGTAGCCGCCAAATGCCACTCTTACTACAATTCATGTCACTACTATAAAACCTTATTAAACTAATGTAGGTTCTTCAACTGTGCCAGAATCCAACCACAAATGCCAAATTAGCCGATTTGATTACAGTCACAATTACTGTAACTACAATATTTTGGTGACCAGGTAACCTATCAATGTTTTGCATGTGGTAACCTCTAAACTAGCTGCTAAAAAATTATATTTATTATAAACGGCCAGACAATTACTCATTTCTGCATTTTAAACTTTGGTTTACCACAGTAAATGTTTTGAAAATTAACAATCTGATTAAAACAAACAATCCATCCAAAGAAGGAGAAATGAATGATTCAAACAGCTCTATCAAAATCCATTGTTTGTCGTGTGTATTCAGACATCATCCTGCATCTGTTTAGAGTATTTGTGTTGTTTCGGGGTTTAGCAGTAAACTACCACAGAAACATGTTTGGTCTCTTATAATTACTCCCGAAACACTGTTTAGAATTAATCTGCAGGCTCAGAGAATGACGCAAACCTCAACAACCTTATTTATGTACCAACGTGTTTTATTCATAAGATTGACATGCCAAATGAGAGTTTAGCTAATTTTAGCATTGTTCTTTCCACTCAAGCTTTGCTTCACACCATAGAGTGACTAATCGGGAGAGTCGAAAATTACACACTTCACCTTTAAGAGTCCTCTGGCCTACCAGGCGACCCACAAATGCAACACCTCGGATCTGTGAAACGTTGCTGTTGGAACACACTCTGGTGCAGCTGAATAGACACTAGACTTAATTACCTCTGCCAAAGCAGGGCAGGCTGGAGGTTCCCCGACACTTCTTCTGACTGGCTTCCACAGACAGCGAGCAGGAGAGAGGATGATCGCATTTCTTTCCAGTCCCAACTTTCCTTGCAGTCGCACATGCCACAGTTACACTGGCCGTGACCTTCAAACAGACATATAGTAGGATTTAGAGTCCTTTAATGGATGAATGATCGACTGAAGCTCTGCCTGAAGCTGCCCTAGATAGAGAAAAAGATTATACATTGGAGGTGTGTGTGTGTGTGTGTGTGTGTGTGTGTGTGTGTGTGTGTGTGTGTGTGTGTGTGTGTGTGTGTGTGTGTGTGTGTGTGTGTGTGTGTGTGTGTGTGTGTGTGTCGGTTTATGGATTTGAAGTTAAAGGGCACCACTCACAGGTCTGGCTGACCGTGAATGTACAAAATGTATTGTCAACCCGGTCCTCTGAGGCGGACATAAGACTGAAGCGCATATGGCCGCAGAGTTATTCCTCAGCATTAAAACCAGATGTTGAAATGTTTCTGAACCGCATCTGTTGTTCTTCAGCTCAGGATAATCCACGTGGCCTGTGTTTATGCAAGATCGTGAAGAGAACGGATATCGAACAGTTCCACCCTTCCCTGTTTTCAGCAAATGTCTGTATTTTTACTGCTGGATTTTGGAATGTGAACCATTTCCTTTTGAGGGGGTTTGATGAAGACAAAACTGACCATTTCAACCTGAGAAAAACACTGCTAGAGTGACAAGTGGGATACAAATGTAATATATACAACATTAAGTGATGGTAAGAATGAGATGTTTGACAGAAAGGTTTCAACTTGAGCTTTACCTGAACAGAAATCATCCGAGTATCTGTCGTACATGGCATGGCAGCTTCTCTCGTCACACTCGCAGGTCTCTCCGTGAATGTCGCCCCAGTCTCCTGAGGGATCCACGTCATAGCAAGTGCACTCGCCACATACACATGTGCCTACAAAGACAGAGTGAAAGTATGGCAAAACTCCTGAAAGTCAAACTAGGCTATATTCACTATCGGGGTTGACAATCATATTAACATGTGTGACTCTCCAACTGTCCGGTTTAAGTAACAGTTTAGAGGAGCTCAGAAATCTTGAACTATTAAAGTAAATATGAAAAATGTATCACAAATAACACAATGTTATTTAATAAATGAGACCAGTTGTGGCACTTATTCATTCATAAAATCAACAGCTGCTTGGAATATTTCATTACACTTTTTTAACATTTAAAAAAACCTTCAAACAAGCCTTTCTCGAGCCAGAATTATTAATAAAAATTATACTTACTGTATTGAATACCGCAAATTTTATGATGTTTCTGGAAGAATTCTCTCATGCTCACTAAGGCTGCATTTATTATATGCATTTATTATTATCAAAAATACAGTAAAACAGTAATATTTTGAAATGATTACAATTTAAAATATGTTTTCTATTTTAATATGATTTAAATGTTATTTATTACTGTGATGGCAAAGCTGAATTTTCAGCAGCCATTACTATTAATATTGTCACATGAATAACTATCCATTAAAACTCATTCTAATATGCCGATTTGGTGCTCAGGTAACATTTATAATATAACCACAAAATAGTTGTGTTGCTATATTTATATGGAAATAGGGATACATTATTTTCAAGATTCTTTTATGAAATAAAATTATTTTTTTATGAAATAACATTATAAATTACTTTACTGTAATTTACTGTCTTTACTGTCATTTTTGATCAATTTAATAATTTAATAAAAAAAATACTAATCCCAAACTTGTTGAAATTCAGAGACTGATATTCTTAATTCAGTTCTGATAATTTTTAAAGTGAAGCTCCCTTACATTTATATTAATGACTTACATTTAGGACAGACTACGTTTTAAGTTTTACATTTTTAATTCAAAGGGTCCGTGCCAGGTAAGGCCATTTTCCGACTGTTGGAATACGGGTTCAAACTGTTAGGGCTCACTGAAACAGTTAGCTGCACAGCACTATAATTGAAGTGATGCTGAAAAGGAAAGCCAAATTTCTCCTGGGGGCCAAATCCTCCAGAACCCAGCTGACAATAAAGGGGACATGCATGGCAAGGATTGATGAGGATGCTTACTCCAAGTTCCAGCTAATCTATTGCTGGGGCGTCAGACATGGCAACAGAGCTGCGGGAAACACATCCACTCTGATGAATCCGAGCCAGACCAGTTGCAGCACAACTGGAAATCCTGTTTTCTCTTATCTGTGCTGTGAAAGCACACTGGGAAGCGAGCCAGCTGGCGTACTGCAAACAGGGGGCTAGACCACTGCCGCTGCCACCATTTGTAGTCCTGTCAAAGACCCGTCTTCTAGTTAATATAGAACTTACATTACACCTGGTCTGCATTATGCAACCTCCAGCGAATGCTTAAATAAACGGCATGAGCTGCATTATTACAGTCATGCATGTAAGAGTATATTGTTACTTGGTGTAAAACCCTTAGTCACAGAAAAGCAAATACAATGATACATGTAGTAGCCCACTCTTGGCTAAGACTCAGTAGGGAGTCCATGGAGGGAAGGAAGAAACAATTAATGGAAGCCCAAGAGTGTCTTACAAATGCTAATTATAAAATCATTACAGAAACATCTCTAACTTTAAAATTAGGGACCCGCAATGTAGTGTATCAGCTGATATTAGATATTAGACTAAATCTGTGTTAATCAGTATTCAAAAGTTTGGGATCAGTACGTTTTTTATTAATTAATTAATTAAGAAATTAATACTTTTATTTAGCATGGACACATTAAATTGATAAAAAATGACAGCAAACATATTTATACTCTCAAAAGATTTCGATTTACAAAATTTGCTATTTGCAATTTTGCTTTTTTTAGCTATTCATCAAAGAATCTTGAAAGAAATGTATAGGTTTCCACAAAATATTCAGCAGCACAACTGTGTTCAATATTGATAAGTAAATGTTAAAAATCATCATATTAGAATGATTTCTGTCATGTGACACTGAAGACTGGAGCAATGACTCCTGAAAACCCAGCTTTGTCATCACAGGAAATTATTTGAATAAAATTATATTAAAATAGAAAACAGTACTTTTAAATTGCAATAATATTTTATAATACTATTGTATTTTAGATAATATTACTCATTACTATGAAAAGCAATTAAATGAAATCTGATATTTTACACAAAATGCACTTTCAGTCTCACTGTGATAATGTATTACATATAGAAAATAGTCTTATGTAATTAAACTTCAATAGTATAAATGATCATTGGCTGCTTACTACTGACATTACACTCGTATTTGACATGGATCTAGTCAATATTATGTCAATTACACTTTAATAGTTTTTTAACATTAATAAATAATTGCAATAGTATTTAGAATGCACATTGCTTATGCATCATTCACGTTGTTTCATTTATTACGTATATGTATTAATACAATCTGTACTAAATATTCTATAAAATGAATTATGATATACTGTATTTTTACTCAAAAAATGCAGCCTTGGCATAAGTGACTTATTTCAAATGTATTAAATCTTGCTGACCCCAAACGATATTGGATATGTAATATTGCATGCTCATTTCTTCTATTTATATTTTACACAAATTCACATCATCTAACATTCACTAACATTGTATTATTTTTATAAAATTGATATTATATCAATCAACTTTATTCCTGCTAACACTTTGCTAATGATCTTCAGTTTTACATCTTATACTGTATGTCATTTTTGTCTCTACCTCTAAAAACACAAAGATTTCAGCCTGGGATAGCATCTCAACACCTTGACCAGACTGAGAATGTCTTTCTCATCTAAGGGACCTACCAGCATAGTTTTCTTTACAAACATTAGTTGTAGATATAAAACACTTAACTTGCTGGCCTGTCTGCAACTGCCATTTGACCCATTTTTCAGGCCTCCCTTTGGCATCCCATACTTGCCAGAATCACATTTAATTGACTCTGCCAGCAATAGTTTGCATGAGTCTGGTTTTAAAAGTAGCTTTTATTAAATGTTTTAAAACCTAAGCATTTTTGCTTCATTTATGCTTTTTTCCCCCCTCCAAAAGGTTATTAAATGTATAACTTTGCATGGTTGTATTACAAAGTAAAGGGCAAGCTATTTCATGGATTGAGAGGTTGACTGACTAAAAGAGGCTGTCATTTCACACAATAGCAGCGATCCACTGAGACCTGCCATTCACAGGGCAGAACGTATAATTGAAGGGTAAACAGAATATAAAATGCAGAAAATGAGCCTGGATAGCTTAAAAGAGCCCAAAATAATGGATACCTTTCACCATTTTGCACTGGAACTAACAAGTGCACTTCTCTAGAGCAACGCTAACTTAATTTCTGTTAGAGACAGAGGGCTTTCCCCTCAATGCGGATGATAAAAATACATACGTGGTCAAATGTATGGATAAGCAAGGAAGGTCTTGAGGGACTGTCTACTCTGTTGCAAAGTGTAACTACTGGAAAATGATGTTGTTTTTCGAAAGCTTTTGATGCAGAACACCAGTATGGTTGCTTGTGATGAGTGGATACGGTTTGCGGGCAGATTATTTAACCACAGACAGCGGTTCGGATTTGAGGTTGGGTTTATGCTGTGTACCACTTCACCCTTTTGCTGTAATCAATTTCAGAGAAGCTCCCTGGAGGTTTACCGGCAATATGAGAGCCAAAGCTTTTTTGGCAGCCTGATGTATCTTAATGGAGAATGCATTGTCCCACTCTCATTTGTGCTTGTCAAGTGAAATTACTTATGCTGTATACCGCTGATATGGGACAATTAGACTTATTTCGGTGCAGATTCTCTGTGGAAAACCCCTCAAATCAAATTTTACTTTGATTTAGATGCCCCTGCAGTATCATTAAGGATAACATATGGGAATATATTATTAGTTAAGGTTAAAGGGTGATATAGGAAATATTGGTTACATCAGAGAAAGCTAAATGCTTGCACAAAGACAGACCTCTGTTGCTGCAGATCTTGCCATCTGGAGATGTGCATCTCCGCTTACTCTCCCATGGGCTGATGTCACACTGGAATTCACATTTATCTCCATGCCAACCAGCCGAGCAGTAACAGTTTCCACAGTAACACTTTCCATGGCCTGCAACCACGAACACAGGGAGAGAGAAGAGATACATTTTTTATTGAGTTTAGATTTTTTTATCATCATTGACCAAATACAGGTATAGCAATGTCATTATGTGAATTAGGGTTTTATTTAATTGCAAAGGGTGTATTTTATATATATTAATGCTATTAAACACACTATATCATTAGAAAAACATTTTCACTCAATTTTTCTTATTCATAAAAAATATTTTATAAAAATTACACAAGATTGTAAGTCAAAGTTTTTAATTAACTTCATTTTTCTTAAACCCTTAACAAAATCAGTTAATAGTGGTATGATATTTTTCAATAGTTTAGTTCAGACTACATTAAAAAAAAAAATAATGGATTTAACAAGCTGACCAATGTACATGCATGCTTCTAATGCCTCGATCTCAAAGTGTGTAACTTTCATTGCTACAGCCACCATAGGCTCTCAAAAAGCTGTTACTGGGGTGGTACCTTTTGTACCTTATTTACCTCTAAAAGATACATATTAGTACATTAAAAATACATATTGATAACTACTGAATACATGTTAGGCTATCTAAAATGCACATATTAGTACCTTTTTAAAAGGGTACAGCCCAAGTGACAGATTTTATACCTTTTTTTCTGAGAGTATATTGAAAGTTTTATCAAAAATCAGTAAGCAAAACAAAGCAGCTTTTATGCCACTTCATTTTATACTTTGTTATCTAGACATCACAAATTTACAGAAATGTGTTCAAATACTTTATGGGTCACTGTAGATCATCTAGAAGGACTGGTCACCCTGTGATCGTACCTCCACACACTTCTCCAGAATCTTCATCCAAACACTCGCTGTCGTCACACTCGCAGTAGCGTCCGCTGATCAGGCCCTTCCCATCGGGATTGTGGCACATGCAGCTGCCGCAGTGACAGGTGCCTGTCGGCCAGACACATCAATGTCAAAACCCACAGATCTCACACTGTCACACTGCTCCACAGCACCGCACAGCAGCAAACACACTTCTACATATCAAGACACACCGACTCACACAAACACACCCAACCTAAGGCTAGATACATTGTAGAATTGCATGCCATTCAGAGTTTGACGGAAAATGAACTGAGAATTCCTAAATTTGAAATGAGCCAGCAAACTGGATGAAGATGGCAGGATACAATTCTAAGAATTATTTTTTAGTGCCTAGGACTCAGGGTAAAATATGCCAATAGCGCGCTGTCCCCCAGCCAACGAATTTCATTCCTGGGAACATTTATTCGACTGGTCAAGCCAGAACGTGTACTGGCCTTTCAGCAGCTCGCGGCTTCATTCAAACTCGGAGTTCCTCGCCCCATCAAAGCGTTTCAGAGGATGCTGGGCATGTTGTGGCCAGCCTAAGGCACACCTGTGCAATAATCATGCCGTATAATCAGCATCTTGATATGCCACACCTGTGAGGTGGATGGATTATCTCGGCAAAGGAGAAGTGCTCACTAACACAGATTTAGACAGATTTGTTAACAATATTTGAGAGAAATAGGTCTTTTGTGTACATAGAAAAAGTCTTAGATCTTTGAGTTCAGCTCATGAAAAATGGGAGCAAAAACAAAAGTGTTGCGTTTATAATTTTGGTCAGTGTATATATATATATATATATATTATATATATAAATGTTGGTTTTTATGGTTTACGGGGACTTTCATATATTGTTTTATACTGTACCGTATGTGTATTGCCTATATACATAAATATATATATATATATAAGCATTTTGAATAAATATATATATATGTATAGTCATATACAAACATTAAACACACACAACACAACACACACACACACACACACACACCCACACACACACACACACACACACACACACACACACACACACACACACACACACACACACACACACACACACACACACACACACACACACACACACACACACACACACACACACACACACACACACACAGACACAGGAAGTGGAAGAGTGAACATATTGATTCAAATACCAATTCTATACCAATAGCCAATTCTTACATTCTGAATTTTGCCCAATCCTGATAAACTGCATTTTCACATACACACATGCCATAATTACATGGTAGACACATAGCAGGCATATCTGCAAGCAGCTGGGCCCCCTTGCTAACAACATACAAACACATCACCTAAAGTTAATGTTCAGGTCGGTGTACGGGTTAAGTATAGGGTTGGGGGCAAGGTGTGAAATACAAGCAGGCTGTTATTTTCTAGGCCACCCAGAAAGAATGTTTGGACAACTGCACACCACATATCCTGACCTTCAGTTCTATTATTTATAGGCCCCCATGCAATACCAAATATCAAACATCTTACCTGCATTGGAGCAAACTACACCGTGGGCATTGCGGCAGAGCTCTTTACTGGTTTTACTGGAGAGTGAACATTCCTCCTGGTACTGACAGGATTCCCCAAACCAGTTTTCATCACAGAAACACTTCCCACATTTGCATATCCCATGATCTGCATTGGACACACATACAGAATACAGTTATTGATTGTTTTTAGTAACATGCGGTCATGATTTAGACCCACACTGTTAAAGTAAATGGGTTGATAACAAATTATATTTTGTTGGAGGAGTCAAAGAGCTCACTACGAGATTGATTTTGTGATTAGTAAGATGTTTGTAAGGTGTTTGGAGGGGGGGGGGAAGGAAGGCCAGGGTGATGTGAAAGACATAAACACTCCACGTATGCATGCTTACCTAGGAAACCCTGACAGAGAGGAGGATGGGAATTGTGTGTGTTTCACACATGTGTGCTTTTCACAGCTAAAAGGTGTTGAAGATTCCTTATGGTTCATTTCCACACCATTGGTATCATGCAATTGCACACCCCTATACAATAGATGTGTGAGCAGTGTTAAAGTATTTTGTTTTAAAAATATATATATATATTTTTAAGACATTAAAATGAAAAATTCTCCAGTCAAACTGAATGACAGGGCCATGCCCAAACCGGTCGGGTTCAGGCTTTAATGCCCGTGAAGACACTTTGTTAACCCATTTGCTAAATGCTGCACAAACATTAAAATTGCTCATTGTTAACTAAGCAAAATGAATAGGCTTATGAAGTGTTAAAAGTGAGAAGAAAACATTTCCCATGTGTTTTGTTGCCGACGTCGATGACTGTGAGTTCTATAGTATTGTGGCGCAAAATACATATGCCATATGGTAGAAGCTAGCCAAATGCGGCAGATTGCTTGACAAGAAAAAAAAGTGTAAAAACAATGACCCAGTATGTTTTGTGCAGGTGCAAAATAAATAAAATAAAATAAAATACAGCCCTCCAGGAACAGAATTGAATGTGTTTGACTTAGGGTCATGAGTCATGAAGGTCTGTGCAACCACAGCCAGGGTCAGTATGTTTCACTTTAATGCTTCTCACACCACAGAACTTTTGTTGGACAGACAGAAATGGATTTAATACCAGTAATCAAAATCTTTTTTGCAGTTTCACAGCTCCACCACTTATTTCTATAGGTGATTGTGTGTAGCATAATGACAACATAAGTGCAATATAAGGTAGAGTATATTTTTCCACAAAGCTCACTTATAAAGAAAATACAAGTCATTCTACTCATTACGAAATACTGTAAGAAATTTTTCATAAATTTTACACCACTTTCTCTTTTATCTTCCCTTTAATATGCATGCAGCAGTGCCAAAAGTGAGATTATTATTCTATATCAGAGCATTGTTGATTGTCTATCATTATTCTTGACTCCATGGATGAAAATGGATGTGCACAAAAAAGAAAATATGCTACAAATATATCCTGTCATTGTAAATTCAGCTCCTTTTAGCCACATCCTGAAGTGTCATCTTCAATCACTCCCTGCACTAATCCATCATAGAAATTTGATGTCGTCTTCAAGGGCTATCCGTCAGTCCTTAACAATAGCCTTGTTCTGCTTCTGCACTCATTACCAGAGAGTCTTGGCTGCTTGTCACAAACATTCAGTGTTTTATAGCCAATCTGGAGGGAAAGGCAAGATTTATGCGAATACCAAATGGAGGATACATCTATCTTGTGCCCTATAGATTAAAAGCAAATTGGTATTGCAAATGTTAAGATATTAGCAAAGCATTTTTGGACATTGGCTATGATATGATCTTTTAAGAAGGCATTCTTCATATGCATCAGGCAGTGGAACAAACAACTTCATGTTCAATGGGACTGGCACAATATCAGACATTACTGATCATCAGAATAATCTTTTCAATGTGGTCTCTAGCTGAATTTGTTTTAGAAGAACCTATTTGACCTTTACATTTTCAAATGACTAGTTTTAAGATTGGGAATACCAGTGACAAATGTCCTGTTTTCAAGTCAAGTCACTTTTATTTCCATAGCACTTTATACAGTGCAGATTGTTTCAAATTAGCTTTAATAAATGGGAAAATAGCAGATTTGATCTCAGTTATGGAGACCATTCAGATTCTGCTGTAAAGCAGCTCAAAAAAGGCAATAGTTTCACTATTTAGCTCACGTACATTCAGTGTTTTTTAGTTGAGTACAATAACAGTGTAAGGTTCATCAGTTTCTAAACAAGTTTAATTTCATTATAAGCAGTTCTACAAAAAGCAGCAATGTCGGTATTCTAAAAACAAGAGCAAAGCAAAAGAAGTAATACATTTCTTTTTTTCAGTGCCATTTAATATGTTCTTAACATTCATAGTCATGTTTCTCTTGAAAGCCAGTTCGATCCTACATGCAGACACAATCACTTTGACATATTAACTGCCACCCACCTATGTGTGCGAGGACGAGTTTGGTCCTTGCTGTCCACTGTGTCCCTGCTTCTGTGCCACCAGGGGCATAATTTACCCCCTCCCAGCTGATGGGCCAAGACGGCCATATCCACCCTGAGCCGTATGACTCACTCTAAACAGCTGTGAACAGTATTAATAGGTGTGTCCTCGTCAGATAAATTGTAGATGGCGAGATTAATGAGTCATCAGATGCTAATAGCTGTTCCTATTGCAGACAGTGCTGTCCATGTTAAATACTGACAAAGGAATATGGGGTTACCAGGAGTATGCTTGACATAAACTCTTATTACAATAATTTGTTTTGTGAAGCACTGAATCGCAGGCGATGTTGTCTCTGAGCATCCAGCTCATTTCAGGATGCAAATATTTTCGGCTCAAGAATCTGTTTTCAGTAGATATATTTACATTTAGATTTTTTTTCATTCACTTTGCTTCTTTTATATTAAGGTGCTTCAATGATCATAAAAAATTGCTCATATTAACTCAATCGAGCTTAGGATCTTAACTAACCTATGAAAATTATATATTCTATATATTCTAAAAATAATAATAATTAACGATTGCTACTGTGTTCTACTGCTTTTGCCTTCTGTTTTCCATTTCAGTCAGCCTCTTTAAATCACTAAACAAAAGGAAACTGTAACAAACGAATGGCTCACAACGAGTATCTTTTGAACTTACAATGCAAAAAATTATTATGTTGCCATTAAACAAAAATTGTTGGACTATTTTTCACACGGAAATACTATTTTGTCTTTTTTATTTCAAAATTTGACATTTAATCCAATGTGTTACTTGCTGTTGTAATTATTTGTGAAATTTGCTAGCGATTTCTGAGTGAATGTTGATTCTACACCAATATTTTGTTTGTGTAAATGCAGCCTAATTATACATATAAAACAATAAGGAAAAAAGATAATAAATAAATAAAACAGGGCTGCACCGTAGAAATTAATCTAACAAGTTTTACACTGAATTGGGACAAACACAGTGCAATGAAAGAGAAATGCCACAAGAAAATTCATTAAGAAACAACCACAGAAACTGACAAGATTGTTTATGCATTACAAAAGACATAATCCACAACAGGCCCTTTGCTAATCAGCTTTCTATGAAGTTTGCACATGTTTTTATCCACACAAACCTTTAGTAAACCATGGCCTTTATGTGCTAGCTTGAACTTGAATAAATGTTTTTCCTCTTAGTCTGTTAAACAACAGCTTTGTATAAAACAAGACAGTGAGGTAATTATTTCCCCTTGTTGTTCTCCTGCTTTGCGTTGTAGAGCGTGAAATGATTATGTGCTAGGCTGGGCTGGGTGTGAGGGAGACATCTGTCCTGCCTAATAATTCTGCATACCTACAGCAGACCTGCAGCGATGAAGACAGGCCAAATCATGTAAGGAATGAGGGTCACTGTGTGTAATAAGTTTATAGACAATCTATGATTTATGATACTTGTCAGACCTGTGGTCCCAGCATTTTGAGCTGTAGTGCTCATATGGGAGATGTGCGTTCCTGTCCGGCCCATGTCATGTTCATCTTTTCCCTATTTCCTCTCACCTGACATTTGATAATGTGTAACTAATTGGAGGAAACGCCCGTAGAGGAAATTAAAGTGTCATTTTGACATCATCATTCATTTTTGCAGTGAAATGACACAGTGTTGTCCACTGTTCGGACACAATTTCCTCTTCCAATGTATCCCCAAGTGCATATTGACCTGGAAGACATGTGACCTTTTCATGTATTTTGAAGTATGGATCAGATCTGCTGCCTGAGCTAGTACCCACACTATATGGTGACTTGCTAGAATGCGAATGTTGGTTCACTTTAACCATAAACCTCACTGTATAGCAAACTATCATCACACTTCACCAAAGCATTTTAAAAAGTGCTATTGGTGTATGTACCATGCAGTGGAAACTTCTTTAGCACATTAGATGAAGGTTAATAATGTAACTTGTATCTTTTGCTTTAGTGTGCCAGTAGGAAATATCAGTTTTAGATTTCCAGACATTCCTTTGGCAAATATATTGGAATAATCAAGTGATATTTGTGCATGAACAAGCAGTCCAGATTGAGACAGTCTGGGATAGACACTGATACAGATTATTCTAAGCATCTTGGAGAAGTTGCCTCAGTTATTCTATGGATTTAGGGGCTCTTCACACAAAATGCTTTTTTTCAATTCCACTGCACCACTTTTCCGTAGTTTTTCTATCTAAGCAAGTGCTAGATGGACATCTTTGCATCTCATGCAAGACAGTGTTTTAAAAAAATTGGCTCTCAAGTTAAAAGAAAGGTCATTTGATATTCCTAGAAGTCATTTCCCCATAAGAGTTTTTTGGAAAGAACAGAAGTCCAACAATAGAAAGACTGAGGAAAAAGCTCTTGACAGGGTTCCACTGGGACCTGGAAACATGGAATATCACTCTTCTGACACGCTCACTCAAGCACATCAAAAAAAGCAAAGTTTTTCAAGGCTATCATAAACAAAGCCATCCTTACTGATGCATAGAAAACAACTTTCTGTCGACATAAATGATCATAAATCTGTTCTTCACATATACCTCATTTTAGATTGTTTCAAACTGGAGAGAAGAGGTCTCTAGATGGCAACACTTGCTTGATAAAAAAGGACAATTCATCACACCACAGGAGCAAAAATGAAGTCGCTGAGAATATTTCTAAAGATTGAAAAGAGCTAGAGAGGAAAACGTTAAGTCAGCGCTGTGCCAAATCTTTCTTGTGGCTCCTTGAAACCCCAATTAACTTGTTTTGAGAGAGGGAAAAATGAGTGAGAAAAGTGGAAAGGAACTGCCACGTTGAGCTCTGTCCCCATAAAGTAGAAGAAAAAAAGCAAAACCAGGTCACATAAAAAGGAAGGAAACCATGAAATTGTGCTCCATTTTTCTCAGTCTGTACAAACAGTTCAAATCCCATGGAAATGCTTGTACATTTGAATTTTTGTACTATTCGGTGACAACAATTGAAAAGGAAATATGCACGTATGTTAATCAAATGTAGCCTGTTGAAAGACTGGAGATGCGAGCAAACAAAAAAATCACTCACAGCTGGTGACCAGCTGTCAGGCAAAAACATTTTGTTGTTATGTGCACCCTAAAGTACTAGTTCACAGTCGTATCGCTGGGTCAAGATATCCTGTCATGCCTACTTATTTGTCAGTGAACAAAAACAGGTGTTTCAAAGCTAAATTATTTATGGAGTCTTCCTGAACAAATGCAACTCTCCAGAGTGCAAGACAGGTTTTTCTTCTTAAGTCAGAAAATACATTTCTCATTAAATGCTCCACTTATCATGCACATCTTGTAATTAGAAATGAAATTATTAAAAAGGAAAGAAAGAAAAAAAGGAAGGCCAAAAACTATGTAATACTATGTGTTTTTCTAAAGAGCAGGTTGCAGTTATGAAACTGGAGCGTGTAGACAAGACCTTATATGCCCTGTATGCTGATTGAAATGACAATACTTTTTTGCGTAATGGTAAAAAAAATTGAACAGAAGAAAAACACAAAGCACAGCCTTTCTCAATGTATTTCTGGTATAAATTCCACCTGATACTGTTCTAAAACTTCCATTACAGTGAAGTGAATGGATGTGCACAATAGCACAACATCAGAAGAACCTTTTACAGGTCTAGAATATCCCAAACTGCCATGAACCAGCTCAGAAAACCAGCTTTCTAGTTAAAGGATGAGATTATGGGTATTTTGACAGAGATGCGCAGTAAATAGCCTTGATGTTAGGCAAGAAAAAAATGTCGGTCCATATGTGGCCTCCATTTTCAGAATAAATTACCATGAGAGAAACCCTATTATCAGCTATGCTCCAAAGCTAATGAGCTCTTCACTGGTTCGCAACATGCCTCCAAAAAAAAAAATATGTATTTCCTGCTCCACATATCTCCATTAGTGGTCCTCAGCACCTCATGTCTACAGATCAGAACTGGAGGTGGTACGGAAATAGATAGTGTTTTATCTGAATAGTGTTTTTGTTCAAAGTCTGTCAGGTGGATTTCTATTTTCAAGAGTATAGAAATCAACATGTTACATAGAGAGAAACAGCAGGAAAGTAAGCAAAAACCCCATTTATTATCTTAATGGAAAAATGTATTTTTAGTTGTAATGTATAAACCTTTCAAGAGAGATCAATCATCAGTCCGAGTTCAACTTCCTTAAAAAAAAAAAATAATATATATATATATATATATAGTATATATACCCATATATATTAGTGCTGTCAAACGATTAATCGCAATTAATCGCATCCAAAATAAAAGTTTTTGTTTACATATGTGTGTGTGTGTACGGTGTATATTTATTATGTATATATAAATACACAGACATACAGTATATATCTTGTATAATATATAAATATATTTAATATTTAAACAACATATTTCTTAAATATATACTCAATGCATGTGTTTGTATGTATATACATAATACATATACACAGTATACACACATATATATTATGCAATGAATAACTTTTATTTTGGATGTGATTAATCGTTTGACAGCACTAATATATATATATATATATATATATATATATATATATATATATATATATATATAGTTGATTCGGTTCATGGCTTTGAATTCTTTATTGAAGAACTTATAAAAACTTATACCATCACAGTTGTTCTCGATGGAGTGTAAATATCTCACACTAGCACCACCATTGTGTCTTTATAATTCTAAGATGTTTCAAAGCTGTGAAACTGTGAAGCTGTTAGTTGAGGGTTTGGATGGCAGGTTATTCAGGAGTCTCTGCTAATGGATTTCTGTGGACTCACAGCAAATTTTGCACATACTGCCCATCCAGTGGAAACTACTGAAATGACATTCAACACATTCAACCAATACCTTTACTATACCTTTAAGTATAGGTGAAAATGATCCTTTGAAGCAGTGTCAGCAAAATCTTTTTTTTAAAAGAGGGTTGCTAAAGACCAACATGGCACCCAAACAGGTTCCTTTGAAACTGCTTATGTTTGGCTGAATAGAGGCACTGTGAAATTCAAATGAGACCTTTTAGCTAATGACACAATATTGGATGGAACATCAAAGGCCTTTATTGAAGCTTGATGTGTGTCTTGCACACATCTACAAAGCCTTTTTTATTCCAGAAGATACCTGATATTGAAACATGACATTCACAAGTAAGTGAAGGACTAGGTGGTAATGCTGTGTTGGGAGAGTGTGAGACAGCTCTTACCCCCACAGGTCTTCCCATCATATGTCGGACAGATCCAGTCATGGCACTCACAACGCGGTCCATAGAACGTTCCGGGTTCCGTCACTTGGCATATGCAAATCCCGCACTCACACTCACCTCTCCCACTACAGATCAAACCGTCGGGGGTCCGACAGCGCCTCAGTGATGATTCAGAGGAGAGTTTACACTCTCCACCTGCCTGCCTGCAAGACACAAGAGTGTTCATTCACCCCGTGACCTTTGCCTTCCACATCAAACCTCTGTTCTTCCTCTGTAGGTGAACATATGCCAGATGGTGGATGGGTGGGTGGTGGTTTTCAATCCTCCTTTTCACCAGTAATGACAACCAGACTCCCTCTTGCTTTCTGGAGGAAAGATTATGTTTGGTTTCTGAGGATGGGCCATGCAATGGAACAGATTTTGGCAGATTTCCTGTATGTATCTCCTTTTATGCTTTTGAGCTAATATGTAAAGATAACAAAAAGTAGAAAAGTAGACCTGGTAGAAAAATAACACTATAATGCAGGTCATGTGGAAATCAGTACTTCGGTGCAAATGGAGTCATGACGCATAAGGTATGAATCTGCTAGTACTCAGTCCCATAGAGAACAGCAAACTCGTGTCTAGACACTTTCCATACAAATGCATCTGCTATAGAAGATCTGAATTTGGAAGCAATAAAAATAATCTTAAGTTTCTGTGCATTGAGGAAAATAATATAATATAATAAAAAAGTATATTGCAGTGTATGCTGGTAAAGGGTATAAAAAGAAAATGCTGTCAAACTTAAGAACAAAAATCTCATTACAAACCTACTGAAAACAAACGGTGGACTGTATTCCACTGTTTATTATTTTCCCACCCGAGTTCCCCTGTGAAAAATGTTTCATTTGGTAGCGTTCTTACATACCACTCCTGCTTCTCGTCTCTGCAGTTGGCCTTTCTCACATTACAGGGTAATAAAAATACACTTTTTTTTGTAAAGCAAACACTGTTCAGGGGCTTGGTATGGTTGCACTTACATGGAACAAGTCTGTCAGCCACAACAGCATATTCATTATGAATTAGTCTCTGTCTCTGATTATGTGCAATGCAGCGAGAGCAAACATAAACATGCATTGTGGTACACATTAGGGTGAATGTGCACCTGCTATGTATAAACCACTTAAGTAATTTGTCAAAATTACAGTCACACCACTGTGGACCTTAGCCAAAACCATAGGATGAGATCAAAAAGGTGCATATGTTTCTGATTTTAAGGAAATACTGTATGTTCTGTGAGGTAAAAACTGGTTAAAGGGGCACTAAGTAAAACAAATAAAACATTGCTGGCACCTTCCCATTCCTGTAAAGAATGGAAAAAGAAAGAAAAGTAAAAAGCTTAAGATAGAAATTCACAAACCTTGGACTAGTTCTGTAGCTGTGACTACACAACAGAAACTTTCCCGTCTGTAAAAATCCAGTCTGTCAGCAAAATGTGGCTGCACAGTGAAAAAGTCAAACTGATTGAAAAACAAGACAGCTAAACTCACCTTAGCGACTGCTGTAAACTTCCTTGAACGGCAGGGAGCAAAATTAGAAGCAAAGAAACTAAGACGGAGTTCACCAAAGTCTCTGCATACATGTTTAGATCCCCACCAGAAACCTGAAGTGAAGTGCCTTCAGGAATGTCCACTTTCCAAAACAGAGGGAGAACGGGCTGGCCAAATCCAGCTCGAACACTTCAGAGGCCAACAGCGCTCTCCATATGAATGCCTTTGATTAGTTCTTACTCTCGCTGCAAAGGCAGGAGTAAGACATAAAGTGCCAAAAAAGAACACTTTATAACTGTAATTCAAAACAGTTGTTCATAAAGGCAATTGAGGATTTTACTTTCCATAACTCTGCAGTGCTGTCCTATTAAAAGGGGATTTGTTAATACAATCATGATAAAAACAAAACATAAAATATAAAATGGAGACAACTGGTTACGAAACAAAGAATCTCTTTCAAGACTGTTTTAATGAGCTTTCATTATGATTTCAATTATCGGTTTTAGCATTATGCTATTTTTTCCCAACACAGTAATGATTAGCAACTTTAAATGAATATTCTGGAGGAATATATTGATATCAAGCTATATTCCCAGATTTATATGATCCATCTTGTTCTATAGCTGCAATCCATTTTCCATTAATAATTACTTGAATAAAAAAAAATCTGAAATAAAAAAACAGTTGCAGACACCTACCAAGCAATGTCCCATCCTGACAAATGAACATACAGTATTGTTTTAAGCACAATCTGAAGAATCAAATAAAAGCATGTTATGATGGCTAGACCTTTTGATTAGGCAAAATTATTTATCCATTTATTTAAATATCAATTTAACAAGGAACCTCAGAGCAAAGATATCCCAGGTTCGTTTCAATTCACAAAAGGACTCTAAAGACACATGGACACTTCCTGTTTGCAGTCTTGTGCATCTAGTTTGTAAAAGTTCGTATGCGCTGTATCCAAATACGTTTATCACGCCTCTACTACGAGCTCGATGTCGGTTAGTACACACACAGTTCGACAATTTAAGGAAAGATCCACATTTTACAAGCGAATTTAATAGAATAAAACAGAAAACTACAAAGAGGTGCGTGCGTTTCCACGTATTCACGCGCTGTCTCCATGTTGACTCAGCTCGGTGATCTCTGGAAAATCCATAGGGAACTTTAAAAGCAACAGCTTAGTGAGCATTTAACACACCGCCCCTATATGGTTCAGGCGATACTTTCATTCGATGCTATTTTGGTTTAAAACAACTTTAAATGGTTGGTATAGCCTGATCAATTAGGAGGAAACTGGTTAAATAGTTGAAATCCATGTTTACAGCTGTGGCGGTCAAATCGCTGCTATGGTTATCACGGCTGTCAGTCATCGCCATTTCAGGACTGACTTATGTATTCCGTGGATTCATTAACCACATTTAAATGACGTTGCACTGTGTATTCAGCCTAATTTCAGTTTTACTAAAGCCTTCGAATGCGGATCAAATTAGCTTTTCAATAACATTTAAGCAATATTTGCGAGTATTCATGAAATAATAATATCAAACAAATAAAAGAGTTAATTAATTTATTAAAAACCTATTAAATTTAATGATACAATTATAACACTTAAAAAGAGTGACAACCTGCCCGAATGAAAATGTCACGACCTGCCTCTGACGTTTATGAAAAATAAATAGGATTTCAACTTGACGTCTGTCATTTCAGATTATGAGGACTGATAATTAATATTATTTGTAATATTAATTGTGTTTTGCTGTTATATTATTATTGCATTTGTTTTTTATTTCAATTGCAAAAAAGCATTTGGGTAGGTTTTTCCAATCAAACGCATTCTAAACCTAGTTTATATAGCCTAATATAGCTATTGTGACAACTAGCCCCGGTCTGTATCTATGTTATTAATAACTATTATTTATTATTTCCGATGATAATTTACGGATATGTTGATGTGTTATATTATAATCAATAGTTGTTCCTGGTATTTTTGTGTTCAAAGCTGATGTTTATTCAAGAATATTGACTTAAAATTCAATTTCAGATTTCAAAGTTTTCATTTCGATGACATTTTATCAGCATTTAACATTCATTAAAGTAATAAGAAACTTGTTTCTCTCAGTACTGATACGTGAGACATGCCAACCAAGGCCTGCGGGATCTCATCCTGCGCGCTGTGCTGTAGCGGGTCACGCGCGTCCTGTGTGCATCTGTCGCGCGGCTGCTCTGCCTGAAGCTCGAGCTCAGTACACGAGTCATGGACTATACACCGCATTAACGGCGATACTTCAACAACCGGTAAGTCACAGAGCGTTTTTCCTGTCGTTTCGACACGTGAGTTCGATTAGTGTCAGATAAGAGATGTATTTTGTTTTATTCGGCTTGTTTGCACGTCTACCAGGAAGTGTATGCAACCGACTGCGCAGTCAAAAGGCCTTTGTTCAAAAATACAGCGCTGTAATTGATTGAAAACCTTTTGGATACGCTTGTGACACATTTAGACAGTAATGCACACAATGTCGTAATCGACGTGCCTTTATGTTTTATGTAATTCGTGTGTTTTCTCGTAAGAGGTTATTTAGCAAGAGCTATAGCGGCAGCAGCTCTGCTCTCATCTGTTGTCACGGTAACCGTGCAGCAGCAGGAGGAATCTCCCTGCATGATGCTCATGGATCATGGCTGATGTCACTGTGTTCCGGTGTGCCACGTAGCCTCAAGTATGCTGACATGATTTCGAGTCAGTTTGGTTTGCTTTTACATGTGATATATTTTTGAAGACAGGTGGCTTTTGGCAGTGGTCTGTATAAATGGAGGTCTTGTGCTGAATAGCTGTGTGTGTCGAAAGCAGGGTGTTTAATTGCATAACCGTACAGTGTTATTTGGACCAACCTAAGATTAATTATTCAGATTTTTTTTGTGGATCTGTAAATGTCTAGGAAGTCATTGGTTAAAACAGAACTGAAAAGCTGAACATCAATAGACAGATAGAGAAAGATAAATAATTTATTGATTTAATTTGAGGGAGTCCCCACCAGGAATTAAGTTGCAACCAGTGTCATAAACAATATTTGCCCACTGAGATTGATTTCATATTTTTTTATACAAAAGTAGCTTTATGCAATAACCTATCTTAACGGAACACATGCTTTGCTAAAATAATATATTGTAATTTCACATTCTCTGTGTTTGATTATACCCTGGCCTGAACTGTCACAATTTTTTTAATAAAATAAATGTAGCATGTTTTTAGAGTTGTTTGGGAGGTTTCATTTCATAATCACACACTTATTTTAAGACATTTCTTTTTCTCCATGAAAAGAGAAACACTCTGCACGGATGGATGTGTGAGTAGGTCTACAAAAAAGTTATTTGAAAAGTATATCAAATGTTACAAACAACAGATAAAATCACTACGGCACACATTTCCAATACATTTTTGTAATAGATGTATTTTTATTACTTTTGCCCTCAGCTCTGGTTAATTTCTGGCCCTGGTAATGGGTTTACAGCCTAGCCTTCTGTTCAAAATCCATCATGAATGAGAAGTAATGCTGTTTTTGTTATTAGTGCTGTACACATTAATACAATTGATATAAATTTGATGCATTTTTGTGTTTGGCATAACTTTATTAAGTAAGAATTTACACATACACAGAGACATACATATCTTATGTCTATTTTCTGTTGTTCTTGGATCAAATGAAAATATGAAGTTGGGATTGGATATCCAATCTAATCAGTTGTGCTATACTGTATACTACTTTATATTCTGTAGCAAGTTTTAGAAACAAGAAAGCCTTTGGGACAATAATTATCCTTCTCATAGCCTATACAGTCTAATCTAAAACACAAACCACTTATGTAAAAAACAAGCCTAAAAGCTCACGACACAGCCACCATTTAAGTGTTTAGTGATTGCATCCTGCCGTTAGGCAAATCGTCCTTTCTGTAAAAGTGAAACTAATTGTAGTCTTCTGCAACTTACTCCTACATTACTGCACTTACACCCTGTAATTTAGTTTTCAGTTGTCTTTAAACCTCTATCTATCAACATATGCTAACTTTAGCAATTACTTTGCAATTGCCTGTGACTACATAGAAGCTGTTCTGAGGAGACCACTATGTTCTTGACATAAATGTAAAAATATTTCAGATTCAACTTTCCATTGTATTCTTCAAATTGTATCAAATGTTTTTTTTTACTGGCAGGCAGCACACACTTTAAATGTGAATCTTGCCATTTTTCCGAACTGCCCTTCGAATGACCTTGATGTAGTGTAATTCCTGTTACATCTGCCTTTTAAATGTTTACCGACTCCGGAAAAGCTCCTCGTCATGTTACAACATATTTGACACACGAAGGCCCGTCTGACCTTACTGGACAGGACATTTCTCTGGAGTGGATTTGTTCCTTTTGTGTTGATATCACATGTAAAGGTCAAGCTTTCAGCTAATGTGTGATGCAGCATTCACTGACGGGACTCCTTTATAAATAAGAATAAAAGGCTAATGATGTTCTTGCAGGATAGACCTTGACTCCACCAAACAGCCGTCTTTCAAATTGAATTCAGTTCTCTCTATGCCGGGGATGAATGCACCAATGAGGAGCCTGACCGTGAGTAACCTGGTCCCACAATCCCATCCGTCCATGACTCCGCCACTCAGTGTTGCATATATGCCTTGTCTGATGTGGTGGACATTATTTGTCGATATAATATCCGTTTGGTACACCATATGCCATGTTGACTAACTGTTGTGTGTTATTTACAGGGTATGCCTGATCGCATGTTATGTGCAGTGCTGGAACAATTTCATCTTTACTTTTCCCGTTGGTATGTGCGCTTTGTTTCAGTGAGTGTGTGATATCCATGTTTTATTATTGTCCTCGGTAAGAATGGCTCTAGAGCCAATATTATGCAGTCTCATTATCGGTCGCCTGTCGTTTGTGTTGCGCTGAAGATCCAGTGTGATTTTTGCTGAAGGTAAATCGGTATTTCTATGTCAAGTCAACAATCTGTGTTTTATGTACCTCATTTGCTTGATTGTGTTTAATAGTGGCTGTGCAACACTACAATACATACTGTCTGGTGCCATTCAGAGCTGTGTCCTCATGTCGTACTGTACAGCCACAATGAACCCGTAGCTCAAATCTGTTTGCATGCTGTAGTTGCTAGATGTTTCTGTGCTTAGGACTTTAGATATGACACGTCATCTGAGGTGTTTTTTTTCATGCCACATAATTATAGTAATTAGCATTTAGCCTGTTATAAGCTACTTTGCTTTTCCCCCCAGACTAAATCTCTTTATTTTCTAATGTTTTATTATGTAATGTAAGTACTTAGAACACATATAGAGTTAGCATCTAATTAAGAATAAATCCAATGGCTACAAACGGATTTTGAGCTTTGGCTGATGCGTGGTTTAAGTTAGCATTTGTGGTCGATATGCTTTTGTCTTCCAGATCCACTCTCTCTATAGCACAGCGAGCCCAAGCATGCTGAAGAGGAAGCAGAGCTCGCGGGTCGAGGCCCAGCCTATGACCGACTTTGGGCCAGATGAAACACTGACAGACAGTGCAGACATAGTTTGGATCAACAAACCAGTATGTGAACAAATTTCTTGTTCTGTGTTTGGATGCGTTAGCAGCGCAAAAGGTTGTGGGTTCGATTCCCAGGGAACACACATACTGATAAAAATGTATAGCCTGAATGCACTGTAAGTCGCTTTGGATAAAAGCATCTGCTAAATGCATAAATGTAAATGTAAATGTAAAGCCTTACCATGTGGCCAGGGGCGGATTTAGTGAATTGGGAGACCCAGGCAAATATAGGAATGGGGCCATATACATTTGCACACATTTACCTAGATCAACCTTGAGGTTTCTTTTTTGTCGTGATGGTTGCTGCTGCACAATGGGGGCCCATAGTTGTGACCAATGTTTCTACATTTTTCATGTGCATGTTATAATGGGATTCTTTCATTTACATTTACATCGCACATTCATTCTCTGCCAGTAGGATGTGCTTTTGGAACACGGCTAACGGCTGTAAATAAAGCAGCGCTCAGCTCATAAATTATACTTTATTAGGTAAAAGGAAAATGCCATCTAAACTTTTCTGAAGACAATCTGTTCCCTTCAGAGGTTCATCCAAATAAAAACTTGAATTAGTGAGAATGAGAAAAGTGTGAAAAAATATAGCCTATATGATGAGGAAAGTCCACTGATGAGTTACCAGAATAAGCCTAGCTACATTGAATTATAGTCATTTTAACTTTTCAAATATTTAATTGCGATTAATCGCATGATTATCCAGAGTTAACTCATGAATAATCGCAACTTAATTGCACATTTTTATCTGTTCTAATTGTACCTTAAATTAATACTTTTCAAGTTTTTATTACTCTAATAAGCATTACATGGGCATGGACAAATATGGATGCTTTATGCAATATATTATTAGTGTATATAATAGTTTATTATTAGTGAAACCTTAGATAACATAGAGCATGAAGAGTAGACATGTTTCATAGGTCATAGATATTTTTCATGTCTATGTTCATGTTTATGTCTATTAGACACATGAAGAAAAAAAGAAAATAGAAATACCAGGTTCCTATAACTTCTCTTTTTTGAACTGAGCAATTTACTTCCACAAACCTGTTTACATTTTCGCAGGACAGGGCAGCTCACTTCTTCTGTACATGGAAAATGTACATGTATTATTTATTATTACATTTGTTTGCCTCTCTGTGCCACATACTGTATTTTGACGCAGCTAAATTCTCAATAAAACAGTTTTTAATGATATATTTTGTCAGACAGTGGGATGAATATGATATAGTGACTGAAACGCGACCCTGTTAAGGCTACATAACTGGCTCTCCCTTCCAAGATGTTAATCTGCACAAAAATCCTGATTTATAATCATGCCGTCGTCTGATAAAATCAAATAAGATTAAGACATAAGATAAAGACAATAGTGCTGTGATTTCGGCACATATCTGTGTTTTAACTTTAAAAAAGCGCTGCTCGTTTCAGCCGCTAGCTGAACAGAGCAGACGAACAGAGAGAGAGAGAGGGTGTGCATTATTTGCTGTAGGTAAATAACTAGAAGAATTAGAAAGCGCAGTAAACACTAAAAATATATGGAAAGAGAGACCTGAGAATGGGTGCACTCAGCATTCAAGACATTTTCACAGGATCTTGCTTTAGCCCCACCCACATTAAAATCTCATTGGTCCAAAATCCTATTCAACATAACTCTACATAACTCAAACTATATTAAATGAGTAGATCAGTCAACATTATTTCACTTGCACTCTTGTCATTCCAAACCTGTATTTTTTACATATATTTATTTTTTTTCATCAAACACAAATTGTGTTCTGAATAATGTTTTCTCTTTTTCATATAACAAATTATGCACTGACCAGGAACTTTCAAGGTTTAAAAAGGACAAAAAACTTTTATTAATATAGCCCATCTTGTGTGCTGTATTACAAGTTTTCTGAAACCATACAATAGCTGTTTTGCGAGGAACAGATTGATATTTGTGACCCTCTCTGTGAAAACCCAGCTAAAGTCATTTTTTGTGATTGGCTGCTTTCTACAAAAAAATCATCCTTAATACGGTAAAGAACATTCTGTGAAAATTTAACCTTTATATCTTTAATGTTGCCTGAGTAAGATCATGTCAAAGATTGAAATTATAGTGAAATTAATGGTAGAAATCAAACTTTGATTTACCTCATAATTAGATTTTGAGACTTTAGCCTGGATTTCACAGAGAGGGTCACATTTATTCACTAAAAATCACCTATTCATTGAAAATCCTTTACTGTGCAGCAGAGACCAAAATTCCACTGAATAATTGTTTGGCGTTAGAAAACTTATATAAAGCACACAAATCACAACAGACACTACTCTCACAAAAAAGGTATGAAGGGGCAGTACCCTTTCAAAATGTACTAATATGTACCATTAAGGTACAAATATTTACAAGTCTATCTTTTAGGCGTTAATAATCACCTTTTTAAGGGGTAAATAAGATATAAAATTGTACATTTTGCAAGGGTAACACCCCAGTGACAGATTTCCGAGAGTTTACCCACTCAGTTAGAAAAAGGTGCAAAACTAAAACCATGAGGATGTTCGACACTCTAAAAATGATTGTGTTCTTTGTCCTCAGTGGGTTCATTCTCTACTACGGGCCTGTGCCATAATCAGTGTCATTTCGGTGTGTATGAATACACCTAAGACCTTTGAGCACTACCCGCCACTGCAGTATGTCACCTTCGCCCTGGATACGCTGCTGATGTTCCTCTACACTGCAGAGATGATTGCCAAAATGCATATCAGGGGCATCATCAAGGTAACACACTCAATCAGCATTGTCACAATTTACAACAGAAAAAGGAAGAGAAAAAAAGACAGTGTCCTTTGGAAGTGAATAAAGTTGGCAGGTGGCTAAATAACCTATGGACAGTTTAATTGGTGAATCAAGGATAACAACCGCATAGAGAGACATTGAATAAGTGAATCATTTGCTTCCTGAAACTGCAAAGAGATGCATGGAAATGTCTTTATCTTTCTTCTAGCATGGAAAGCAGTACGGTTTATGTAGAAGATAGAGTAATTAATTTGTTCCTTTAGACCTGAGATCGTGTGAGGACAGGGTGATTAACCTTGCAGCAATTTTATGTGAAGTTAACAAATGCATTTTAATTTTATTGAAGGAGAGCAGCATTATTATACTTGTTGTGACCTCAACTCAGTTAATTAGGCCAGTATATTTGTTTTGTATTTCCATCTTTTGAGTGCATGATATGATCTGTGAAATTCAGTGACATGTTGTTTTCTTTATCAACGTTGGCAGGTATATTTTTGCTATTAGTTATATGCTGGACTCGGAGACATGATTAGTTGGTAATGCAATAGTCTAAGCATTGAATTAATGTAAATAATTAATTATCTGTTGTGAATTAGGCCATCTATTTTTAATCTTGAATTATGCATTCATCAGCATAAACAATATTCCAAATTCAATCTCTGTCAGTTGCTGTTAATAAGATCAGTCAGACCTTCACTTAGTTTTTAAGCTATCCATTTAATAAATCATGGTTTTTTGGCCTGCTAATCAGTGTGAGATCTGAGCACCAAAGCTGATCAGGGGCTCTGAAATCCTAGGGGATTTCTGGGCAGATGTCTTGGGAAAACAAGTGCTTCAACCACTGAAGTATCTGTCTCTCTAAAAGAAGCCACCGGTGCATGAAGGCAATCTGCACTCAAGCAAACAAACCTGAGCATGTCACACCTCTGATGTCATTTCCTGTGCACCAGCTGCGTGTGTGAATAGGTAGTTGACACGATAAACCCTGTGGTGTGACATGCAGCAATTCATATAAAACAAATCTTTAATGACCTTATATGTATTTAGAGGATTCATGGAATATTTGTACTTAAAAAAAGTATAAATATATATACTACCATTCAACGGTTTGGGGTCCGTAAGATATTTTAATATTTAATGCTTTTTTATGCTCACCCAAGGCTACCTTTATTTGATCAGAAATACAGTAAAACAGTAATATTGCAGTTTTTTTCCTATTTTAATATATTTTTGTCACATGATCCTTCGGAAATCAATCTAATATGCTGATTGAAAACAGTTGTGCAGCTTAATATTTTTTTTGTGGAAACCGTGATACATTTTTTCCCAGATTCTTTGATAAATAGAATGTTCAAAAGAAGAACATTCAAAAGAAAATGTATTAAAAATAATAATTAGTCACATTATACATTTGAAATTAATTAGTCATATTATAAATGTCTTTACTGATTTTATTTCTTTAACCAGAAATTTAAAATTATTGCAGAGCGATTTAAAATGATTTTGTGAAAGCTTAAAAGAAATGCTTACAAAAGACCTGTTACATGAATGAAAATATATGGGCATGATATACATCCACTACCTGAATATAAAGGACTCCTAGCTCCTGTTTTTTGTTTGTCATTATTATTTACCATATTATTTGTGTGCTTTACCATTAGAGACATAGTTTGATAGTTCTCAATACATATATTTTTTGTACCAAGTTTAGGTCTTCTAGCGCACACTGGTTAGTCAATGTCTGGCAGGTTAAATACTCTGAAGTGCTCACACTTCTGTTTGCTGAATTTTGCTGGCTCTGTTAACAGCTGCCACAATCTTTCATTAAACCGGCGGAACACTCACCTGTGGACTTTCATTTACAGCCTGTGTCTTATCACCTGCCTCTGTTTCCAGGGAGAGAACTCCTATGTTAAAGACCGCTGGTGCATGTTTGATGGCTTTATGGTGGTCTTCCTCTGGGTCTCTCTTGTGCTTCAGGTAAGGAAATTATCTTCAGTGTTATTTTCCAAGTAAATTGTTTCTTTCAAATTAAAAAGAACTGAGCTCCAAAGGGAGCTCCGCTCATCCACTTGTTCCTCTGAATGGTCTCAAGGTGTTTGAAATAGCAGAGATTGTGGACCAAATGGCACCCTGGGGAATGTTACGCATACCGCGGGCCCTCATTATGATCCGAGCCTTCCGAATCTACTTCCGATTTGAACTGCCGCGTACCCGCATAACCAACATTCTCAAGTAAGAGCCCCATGAGCTCAAAGAATGTGAGAAATGTCTGCTTGTTTCCATATCAGCCATTTAAAATTCACTTCCTCTCAGGCGGTCGGGGGAGCAGATTTGGAGTGTGTCCATATTTTTGCTCTTCTTCCTGCTCTTGTATGGAATCCTGGGGGTTCAGATGTTTGGAACCTTCAATCATCACTGCGTCACCAATGAAACGCAGAAAGGGTAAGCAAAGTTTCATTACTATTTTCATTAAACTATAGAGCCCGTTTTTACAACAGAATATTAAAAAGGTAAAAAAAATGTAATATTTAAGAATTACATTTTTTTCATAATTCATAATTTTTCTCTCAGAATTATAGGATAGAAATTCCTTGATTACGCATTTATATCTCACAATTCTGACTTTTTTTCTCATGAGTTTACATCTCGCAGTTCTGTTTTTTGTTTCCACCACAAAATAAAAATAAAAAAGATATTTACAACTTTTTTTTATCTAAGAATTCTGACATTTGCTGCATTTATATCTTGCAATTCTAAGAATTGTGAGATTTTTTGGGGAATTGTGAGCTATAAACTCATAATTGCAAGAAAAATAGCCTGAATTGAATTTAGCTGATAAAAAAAAATTATAATTGCTTTTTGGCAGAAACAAGCTTCCATATTAATTCCAATAAAATCGTCTTAGATTTAACTTAATAGCCCAAGAAGTCAAGAACTGCTCTTTGTGTGGGGAGTTTTATCACACTCCTTTTGGTTTATTATCCCTGGGATGAATCAGGGGATTTAACATTATGCTGCAGTTTTTCCTGGCATCAGCACGAGATAAGAAGTATGCGTCTGTTGCTGTACACCTCCCACACACATCTGTTCTTTGGAATATAAATCCCATCAGCAGCTGTAAACGGTATTAATAACAGTCATCATTTTCATCGTGTGATGTCACGGCCTCATAAACACTAAACAGTAAGAACAGCCACATTATATGATACGTTTGTCTGAATTTCTCATTTCACATGGAGGTGCTTGATTAGCCAACATAAATGTATGTCTAAAAATGAACTGTACATCTTGCTGGAACACTCGCACGCAACCCAAATTAAGGGCATGATGAAAGCAGGGTTGAGCCCAGTCTTAATGCAGTGTGTGTATGGAGATGTGGAGGTGGTTCTCTTTTAAAACCCAGGCCTATTTAATATTCCCTTGCAAACGAGCAGCGTGTCAGAGTCGGCTCTAAACAAAGAGCCTAAACCATCAGCAACAGAGGAGTGTGCTGAGCACTAATCACAATAATTAACGTTTCCTGTGTTGCCTGGGCATCGAGCACATGCTCGCCTCTTTTCAGCAGCCTGGCCTCAATCCATTTATGAGCATGAGAGAAAAGAGCTCCTATACTGCGGGAGCAATAAATTAAGATATCTCACCCTGACCCTGTACTGGCATACAACATAATATAATTCAAAACAGGTTAGCCACAGGTAAAAAATATTGCCCGCCATATACTATATGTTTATGAGCAGGATTTTCATGCATCACACAAGTGGAAGTATATTTCAGAAAAGCTCATCGTTGATTATCTTGCAGAACTACAGTGTTGTCCTTGACACAGAGTATCAGGGATTTGAATCAAACAGGGATTCAATGGAATAAATGTGCAAGGGAGTTTACCAGACTCATGTCTGTTGGGGATACATTTTTAGATTTGATGTCATGACGTTTTTATTTTTCAGGTGCTTAAATATGGATGAGAACAGGCCTCATGACCTTGCCAATCATAAACTGTCACCTTGTTCAGAAAATGTTTCTCTCAATTACAGACATAGGCTACAGCATGTTATGACAGGTGATCAATATGATACAATATATTTTTCTGTCCCTATGCCATTTAAGTGAACAATATTTACTAATAACACTTTTTTATTTAAGTCATAAAATAAATATTAATCAAAAAGCATGTCCATTTTCAAATAAAATGAATCATTTATGTTGTTATTAATATCTTTTGAGTCGTGTTTGTTATCGGTTTCTTCACAGGGATGATCTCTTTGGGGGATTATTTATTGCTGTATAATCTGAGCTATTTTGATTCGCCGTTGTGTTTCTGATTGGCCTTTGTGATACTGCAATCAATGATCCCCATTCATTTCGGAGTCCTTAATAAACAATGTGAAAGTATGTCTGGCGAGCCAATTTGAAAACAATAATTTTCATTAGAGACATCAAGTGCCTCCTGAAGTAACACCTGTGGCCGAAACTAAAGCTGTCTGTGTGTTAGAATAGGTATATTGTTACCATCTTGCCAGAAATACCATGTGAGGTTCTATTTATGTCATCAGAAAAAATGCAGTTATCATTTCTATTTAGAATGCTAAATACTGTTCTATTTATATACTGTTCAGTTACCAAATAGAGCAGATATAACCTAAGCAGCATATAAAAATGAAAATCTGAGAGCATGAAATTAGAAGGAAGGAATACAATTTAATCCCGTGTAGCTTCAATACAAATGTTATCTGTCACTATAGTAACACAAATTACTCTCAAGAACAGGATTGACTTTAGTAAAAAAAAAGAAAAATATTTTCTCTTGTTTTCCAGTCAAATATCGGAACACCCTTAAAACATTAATATTTATTAAAGATAAAGCTTACATTGCATAAGACACCAAGACTTGTTTTCAGACAATATATATTAAAGTTTATTTTTTTACCCTTTGGAAAATTGTATTTAATGAGTTTTATGTTTAAAACAAGAATATTTTTTACCAATAAAGATAATTTTATTTAATAGATACTCTCTGAATAAAACTCTTCTCAAGTAAATGTTTAAAAAAAATATTGTTTTATTAAAATCAAGACACAAATATGGGTGTGTGTATACCAGAATAGAAAAATAGATTTGAACAAAATTGCGTTTCTGTTCTGTTCTGTTTCTGTTAATGTTAATCATGTAGGGCAAATGTGAACTCAAAAATACTTTTAGCTCTTGACAAACTGGATTCCCAGCATGCTTTGCTCTTTGCAAGGGACTTAATGTGAAGAGTAAAAATGCCATTATTTTATATGTTTTAGAGCAAGACGAGAAAAGGGGGATACTTGATATTGTTTAATTTTCTGGGTGTATTGATAAAAGTATTAATTCAAGTAATTGATATTATATATAATATATCGTATTATATGTAATACTTTTATAAATATGTATTTATTAATTTATTTATATAAACTCCTGTGTCCTGTACAGGGCAATTAGAATCACACTTGTTAGTAATGCTGACTGTGTAAATGTTGCCAGAGAGGAGCAGGATAACACTGCTAGACTGTGAGAAAACATCAGATGGCCAGTTACAATATAATGGTTAATTTGATCAGATTTAACATTTGATGATGATTCTTTGAAAACACACTCTGGTCTTTTTCCAGTAATGTGACATGGAACAGCCTGGCGATCCCTGATACACACTGCTCTCCGAACGGGGAGGGTTATCAGTGTCCGATGGGGTTTAAGTGTGTGGATCTAGAAGAATTGGGTCTCAGCAGACAGGAACTCGGGTACAGTGGCTTCAATGAGCTTGGTGAGTCATTTTGATGCTTCACATTTGTCCATCTGCAATGATAAAATTATGTTTGTAATTTTGTTTATTTTCTGTGAATTTTAATTTTTTAAATTTTTTGGGAACATCGTGCTGCGTCGGAGGACGCTAGGGGAACGCGTAACTGGCTCTGAACATAAGTAAAATCTGTCCAAGGATGGGTGAGACGTTACGGGCGATTTGACGTAATGACCAGCTGGTATAAAAGCACTTGCGGTGAAACTGGCGTCAGCTTTCTGTCATTCAGCTAGCGCTCTGTGTCTCTGTGAGTCTTATTTGGTGTTGTCTGTCCCAAAAAACAAAACATGCCTAAAAGTCAGTTTAAGGCAAAGCACAAGGGTGAGAAAAGCGAATCACAATACAAGCAATGTGTTCCTCTCTGCGTACGCTATTTGTGCGCAGGTGACACACACAGCTTGTGTGTGGTTTACTTGGGAGCGAGGCATGCGGAGGCGGCTCTCGAGAGGGCTGATTGCCCTCACTGCGAGAGCCTCCCTCTGCGTTTGCTTCGCTCCCGAAAGGCCCTCTTCTCCAAGGAGGGTTCTTTCATAAGCGTTCCCCGTGGCGCAGGCCCCGCTTTCGCTGAGGCGGAGCGGCGGCAGCGCTCGTGAGATTCGCAGCGAAATCTGATGGAGGGATCGGAGACGAGCGAGTCTCTATCTCCATCCTCACCTGTCAGATCCGATGACCGCTCCCTGATATTGGAAGCCCGCCAGGCAGATACTTCCCCTCAGGCAGCGGCCGCGGCGTTTCTCTTGTCTTCTTCCGAGGAAGTTGACATAGGAAACGCTGGGGAAATCGCTCCCTCTCTTTCGCCCCAGTATGAGGAGCTGGTGGAGGTGATCACTCGTGCCGTGGCCAAGCTGAGTCTCGACTGGCCGGCCGAGCGCTTTATCGAACCGCAGAGAGGCAAATTAGATGAACGCTTTCTGCGGTTTAAAATGTCACCTTCACATCGGAGCCTGCCTTTTTTCCCCGACCTTCACACTGAGGTGTCGAGGTCGTGGGGAAAACCTTTCTCGGCCCGCCTCTTCATCCCTTCCTCAGATTACTATGGTAATGTGGGGGGGGACGAGCGAGGGCGGTTACAGAGCGATGCCGCGGGTGGAACAGATGCTCGCGAGCTATCTGTCCCCCGATCTGGCATCGTCTCTGAAGGCTCCGACCCAGCCCACCAAGCCGCTGCGAGCATCATCGGCGCTGGTGGGCAAGGAATACGCGGCAGCAGGTAAGGCTGGTTCATGCTTGCACACCATGGCGGTGTTGCAGGCGTACCAGGCTGACCTGATCAAAGAGTTAGACGAGGGTGAGGGATTTAATGCGAAGGATATAAGTGAACTTCGCAAAACTGCTGATTTGTCTCTCCGCGCCACCAAGGAGACCGCCCGAGCCATCAGGTGGTCTAAGGCAGCTCTGGTGGCAGCGGAGAGGCATCTCTGGTTGACCCTGTTGGATATCAAAGACCGCGACAGGGTCTTCCTTTTGGCCGCTCTGCTATCGCCTTCTGGCCTTTTCGGTGACGCTGTTGACTCCGTCGTCGACAGGCACCAGGAGGTGAGGAGGCAGGCGGCGGCATTCCAGCGGTTTCTCCCTCGCCGCTCGCTAGCTCATGGGGCTGCTGGGCGAGAGCAGCCCCTGCCACGTGCTAGCTCCTCACATAGGGAGGCTCTGTAAGAGAGTGTTGCCACCCGGGCTCCCCCACAAGGGAGGGACCAGAGAGGCAGAAAGAGCTCTCGTCGAGGACCTCGCAGCCTACGAAGCCAGATCTGCGGACCGTTCTTCAGGCGAAGAGGTCTTCGGTCAAGAGGCCCTGATGCTGGTGGCCCAGGGCTTATGAGGGTAGCCCCCACTGGGGAAGAGTGGCGATCACAGCAGCAAACGGTACCCTTCTCGCCCCAGTGCCCTCAGGGGATCGATCTGCTAACCCTACCACGTATGGTGTTCCAGGGCGCAGCGATCTCCAGCGAGCACACATCTCAGTTTTTTCCCACCTGGATGCGTAGCAGAGCTGAGATACTCGCCACCACTTCAGGGGTCTCTGGAGCAGTTAGTTCGGTTGATCCCTGCCGGTGGACCGTTTCAGGGCGCCGAACTAGCTGCTCTGATTACACCAGAGGCCAGTCTAGAGAGACTGGTTCCCTTAGTAAACTATTTCGCAGCATGAAAACTACTGCCAAATGTGTCTCAGTGGGTCCTGCACACTGTAGAGAGAGGCTACAGAATCCAGTTCGGTTCTCATCCGCCTCTGTTCAACGGGGTGAACTCCACTCTGGTGGACCCTGAGCAGGCTCTGGTAATGGAACGAGAAGTCCTCTCTTAAGAAAGGGAGCCATCGAGGTTGTTCCTCCTCACGAAAGGGAGTCCGGCTTCTACAGTCGGTACTTCATAGTTCCAAAGAAGGATGGAGGTTTGCGTCCCATTTTAGATTTGCGCGGCAACTGAATGTTCATCAGCAGATCCTGAACTTCAGTCTGCTCATAATCAGAAATAATCGTTACTCAAATCAGGTCCGAGGACTGGTTTATTTTGATCGATCTAGAAGACGCATACTTTAATTTCTCCATCCTTTCCATTCACCGGAAGTTCCTAAGGTTTGCTTCCGGAGGCAAAGCTTACCAATATCGGGTTCTTCCCTTCGGCTTAGCACTCTCCCCGCAATTTTACGAAGTGTGTGGATGCCATGTTAGCTCCGCTGCGGCTACGAGGCATCCGCATACTCAATTACATCGACAATTGGTTGATTCTCGCTCAAATCAGAGCGGATGGCGGCTCAACATCGAGATGTTGTGCTTGCTCACATAAAAGTGTTGGGGTTAAGACTAAACGCCAAGAAGAGTGTGCTTTCTCCATCACAGAGAACCACTTATCTTAGTGTGGTGTTGGATTCGACCACGATACAGGCACGTATGTCCCCTGCTCGGATCGAGTCGATCCTCATGGAAGTCAAGAGAGTGAAAGAAGGCCAGTCACTCACTGTCAAGCAGTTTCAAAGACTGCTGGGTCTGATGGCAGCTGCGTCCAAAGTGATACCTATTGGCCTGCTGTACATGAGACCCCTACAGTGGTGGCTCAAGACCAAGGAGTTCTCCCCGAGGGGAAACCCACTTCGAACGATCAAGGTCATGTGGCGATGGCTACGTGCCTTAGACATGTGGAGACAACCTTGGTTCTTGTCTCAGGGCCTGGTGTTGGGAGCCACCATGTCGCCGCGTAATGCTAGTGATGGATGCATCCCTCACCCCATGAGTAGCCACCCTGCCCACGGTCTGTGGAGAGGTCATCACCTCGCCTGGCACATCAACCAACTGGAGATGCTGGCCATGTTTCAGGCTCTAAAACACTTTCTCCCAGACCTAAGAGACCACCATGTGTTGGTGCGCACCGACAACACAGCGGTGGTCTCTTATATCAACCACCAAGGAGGTCTACGGTCGCACCCCCTGTACAGGCTGGCGCACCAGATCCTTGTGTGGTCCCAGGGCAAACTCCTCTCACTGAGCGCAGTCTACATCCCTGGGAATCTCAATGTGGGAGCAAACATCCTGTCGAGACAGGGGCCATGGCCCGGGGAATGGATGCTTCACAACAAGGTGGTGAAGCAGATCTGGAGAGTGTTTGGCCAGGCACAGGTGGACCTCTTCGCTACTCAGGAGAGTGCAATGTCCCCTCTGGTACTCTCTAGTTCATCCAGCTCCGCTGGGGCTGGATGCCATGGTACAGGCATGGCCAAGGCTTCGTCTGTATGCTTTTCCTCCGATTGCCCTGCTCCCCGGAGTTCTGGAGAGAGTGCGCCGGGACGGAGTCCGGCTGCTGCTAGTAGCCCCGTTCTGGCCGGGCCGAGTATGGTTCTCAGACCTGATTTCTCTCCTCGACGGCTCCCTTGGGAGATTCCCGTCAGGAGGGATCTCCTCTCACAGGCGGGAGGCACCCTTGTGCACCCCCGCCCGGAGTTATGGAAACTGTGGGTGTGGCCCCTGAGGGGGCACAACTCATAGCTTCCGGTCTCTCAACCGAGGTTGTTGAGACCATCCTCCAATCCAGAGCTCCCTCAACGAGGAAACTGTACGCCCTGAAGTGGAGACTCTTCACTTCATGGTGCGGAGATCGCCAGCTCGACCCAGTTCACTGCCCAGTTGGTACAGTGCTGGAGTTCCTGCAGGCTCGACTCTCCACAGGGTTAGCCCACTCCACCTTGAAGGTTTATGTGGCGGCGATTTCGGCCTACCACGCCTCTCTTGGTGGACAGTCGGTGGGTGAAAACCCCCTGGTTACATGTTTCCTCCGTGGTGCACTGAGGCTAAGGCTTCAAGTAAGGTCCCGGATTCCTCCTTGGGATCTGGCTGTGGTGCTGAACACTCTCTGTAGGCCTCCCTTCAAGCCTATTGAGGAGATTTCCGATCGCAATCTCACCCTGAAGACCGTGCTGCTTCTGGCGATCTCTTCTCTAAAGAGGGCTGGGGATCTACAGGCCCTGTCAGTGGCCCCTACTCATTTGGACTTTGCGCCCGGGATGGCCAAAGTCTTTTTGTACCCTTCGGTCACACCACAGCCTGTTGTACTGCAGGCCTTTAGTCCTCCTCCCTTTCGGAAGCCTGACCAGCAAAAGCTTAACTGTATGTGTCCAGTGCGAGCACACATACGTCCACAGAGCTGCCCCGTGGAGAAAGGCGGACCAACTGCTAATATGCTATGGTCCCCTTAAAAGAGGTCTTCCTGCTTCCAAGCAGGCCCTCAGTCGGTGGATTGTAGATGCCATAAACATGTCCTACGAGTCCTCTGACCTCCCATCGCCGATGGGAGTCAAGGCTCATTCCAATAGGAGTGTGGCGGCCTACAAGGCCTTCTTCGTAGGTGTCCCATTGCAGGACATCTGCAATGCTACGGGATGGTCTACGCCCCTGATCTTTGTCTGGTTCTATGGCCTGGACTTACGGGCAAACCCAGGCTCTTCCGTCCTCTCGCCCTAGATGTGCTCCACAGGGATACACACTGGGCAGGGACTGGTAAGTCTGGCAGCGTGGGTATCTCGTTCCCCTAGCGTCCTCCGATGCAGCTTGACTTACCAAAGAGGAACGCCGGTATGTAAACCCCCCCCCCCCCCCCCCCCCCCTAGCGGTTCCTCGAGGGAACGAGATGCTGCGTCTCGGTGCCACACTTCCGGCATCCCTGCCAGCGCTAGCTGCATTCCAGTAGCTGACGCCGGTTTCACCACACATGCTTTTATACCAGCTGGTCATTATGTCACCTCGCCCGTGACGTCTCGCCCATCCTTGGACAGATTTTACTATATTCAGCCGGTTATGCTGAAAGGCATTCCAGTCCCTTGAAGCGTCTTGTTTCACCACACGTTGCTTAGTTTACCATACTGCATGGTGCATTATGTCACCTCGCCCGTTGATGTTTTATACCATCCTTGGATAGAGTTTTTAGCTTTCATATTCAGAGCCGGTTAAGCTGAAGGCGTTCTCAACTTAAAGTGTATATCCGTATTTATAGACTTGGCGTTCTCGTTCCTTTGAGATAACCGGGGTTACATAACGTAAAAGTAAAGACGTTTTTCTTTATCTCTCTCTAGTTTGCACCTGGGAATTTCTTCTGCTGTTGATAAAAATCATATTATGAATATTAATATAAATATGAATTATGAATATCAATAATTTTTTTCCTTAAAGCCAAATTGGACACCTCTGGCATACACTAAAATTGTTTTCCCTGGCCTGTTAGTAAATTTGAATTTTCTTGGTTTAGTTTTAGTTGTGTGTGGAAAATTATACCATCTCTGCCCTTTGTAATTATTTACAGTGATTAAGAGCAATTATGTCCTTTTTTGACTAAGTGTGATTAATTGTAGCATTGTTGGCTGAAGCATTTTCAATTGATCTATGCATAGTGTGCTAGTGTGCAAGCAAACATAAACAGATAAATGCCCTCTGTTGCTGCATTTAGGAAATGTAATATTTTCAGCAAAGCTTATATTTCAAAGCATTGTGAAGGCAGCTTCACAAATAGACCAGTTTATTCAAGCACCTTGATCTGTACTAAGCAGCATGCCACATTTTTATCGCTCCCATTTGAGATAAATCCACTAGAAAGGTACAAAGAGCAGTGCTACTAATCTCCAAATAGCCATGAAGGGGGGCTTTTCCTTAAAAAGAAAATAGTACAAATAGTTGTGGCTGTGAAACGTTGACTTACAGAACATAGAGATCTGTGAAAGGGCCCTTCTTCATTCTCTTTATAGAGTTCAGTACACAGATAAGTCATGTGTAAGTCAACCAGAACCGCTTCTGCATCAGTGATCTGTTGTCCATTCATCCGTGTTCACATTGCGGTTTGCAGCCTCAACGATGCCTTTTTTGGGCTTCCAAGATCCATAGATGCAGAAACATAAACTATAATTGGGAAAAAGTCCAGTGTCAGGGTTAATATATTTTATTTTCTGCTGATCCAGTTGAACTGGCAACATTTTCACAGACCCCACCACAAAATTAAATCCCATGTTTTTGTTATGTTAATTATTCAACTGCAACTATTTTATTTACATTACATCTTACATTTATGTTGGTTTTATTAGATTAAATTCATTTAAAACTGTATTAACCGAGTTATAGAAATATAGTCAAATCTTTTGGAACGTATATTTTCTTAGTCTTAGTATTCTCTCTTAGGCCATTCAGGATGAAATGGGAATAGAGTTTATTTTTCCCTTTTGCTAGGCATCTCTGGACACAGTGATTTATCCCTAAGTGATTTTTAATGGGAGTCCTTAGTTTGCCAAGTGCATTTTCCTCTAATTCATCCAGGGAAAGACTCTGTTACTGTTTAGTATGTATGTGCTTTATCTAATATGAATTACATATCGATTGAACACAGTTTTGAGACAAAGCCAAGTGAATAGTTTGCAGTACTTCATTAATATAGGTCCCTGGATATGTTATATGGTTGGTGAAGCTAACATTTACAGGGCTCTGCCAGTGTCCTTGGCCCATTCTGCCCCTGGACCTGGTTGGAAATGGCAGGAAGCAGAACTGCGTGGCATGCTTCCTGCTGGCCTTTGGCAGCCATATCGTAGCACGGCATCATGGGTCACTGTGAGTGCAGAGATAACATCATTGAGGGCTTGGAACTAGAGAGCATCTCAAACACTGTGTATGAAATAAGTAATTTGTTTATGGTGTAAATGTTGTGTAAGAAACCGTGTTAGTATCTATTAATATTTTGAATAACATTTTAGTAGTGTGTACAGTACTATATTATATTATATATTGTATTATTTTATTTTTATTTTGGTTTTAGTCATTTTATTATGTGATAGTAACCATAATGATGGTCATCCCTATTCATTTTTAATGTATGGAAAAGATAATGAAATACTCAGCTAAACATCTCTTTTGTATGACACAGGGTTTGGAACAGTGTGAGGATGCTAAATAACAAAATTAATACTGTAAATAAAAACAGACTGTTCATTTAAGTTCCTTGAGGATTTGTCCTCGTTTCTCTCATATTTTATGAAGAAATCACACATGTATGATTAAAAAGACATAATACAACATAGCCATGAAAGCAATCTGTCCTTGATTGCGTAGTTCTTAATTTAGCCTAGTTCCTTTGATTCACAGATACTTTTACACTCCAGCACAACATGGAATCAAAGAGTTCTTCAGCTGTTTGGAGAGAGAACCACATAGCTGGGTAATAGGAAGCACCTGACAAGGACCACTAATGCCAAGACTGTGTTTATGTCTGAATTTTTGTGTCTCAGTGCCCAGTCAGACCACTCTGGGGGCACAAGAACATCTCCGACATGGGCTTCTCCCCCTCCTCTGTCTTCTCTCGTCCCCGTCATGACCCTTCTTGTCGTCTCCTCTTGCAGGCACCAGTATTTTCACCGTGTATGAGGCCGCGTCTCAGGAGGGATGGGTCTTCATCATGTATCGAGCCATCGACAGCTTCCCACGCTGGCGCTCGTATTTCTACTTCATCACGCTCATCTTCTTCCTCGCCTGGCTGGTCAAGGTGGAAAAATCCTTTTCTTCTCATACCAGTGACCTGAAAAATCTTAGGCATAATCTGCACATGGGTCCATCTTTATTTCTAGACATAGAAAAGTTAGGGTTATTCTAGGAGTCTAATATATTGTGTTATATTATACTTTGTTGGTGTTATAAAATGTTTTAATTCAGTGCAGTTATTGTGCGCATACATTGCAGTGCAGTTATTGTGTGCTTAATAAAGATTTTTGAGATACGTAAAATTGGCTCACCAAATATGAATTTATTTGATCAAAAATACAGTAAAAACATAAGTTTTATTACATTTTATAATAACTGTTTTATATTATTTTAAAATATTTTAAAATATTTATTTCTGTGATGGCAAAGCTGAGTTTTCAGAAGTCATTAGTCTTCAGATCAGAGTCACTTGGTCCTTCAGAAATCATAATAATATGCAGATTTGAAACATTTCTTATAAATATTTAGAACAGTTGTGCTGCTTTTTTGTGATACGTTTCTTTTTTCAGGATTCTTTGATGCATAGAACGTTTGTACATTTTATTTGTTTTAAATGTCTTTGCTACAACTTTATATAAATGTTATCATACGTAATCATCTTTGCTCAATAGGTATTAATCAATTAATAAGTATTAATTAATAAAAAAACTGACTTTTGAAAGGTAGTGTGGACCTTAGAGGAAAAAACTTACTCAGTTACTATCGTAACCTCGGTTCCCTGAGATATGGGAACGAGTACTGCGTCAAAGACGCTGTATGGGAAAAAAAAACTTTTTTTCCTCTTCAACTGAAGCCTATTTCAATCACACAGTTTAAGAAAATTAACCAATCCACGGCGGTGGCGAGCGAGCCAATAGCCCGCCAAAATAGGAGGGGCGTCTGGCTATATATTCAGCCGCTCTAGCCACTGCACCTCAGATTTCTTCAAAGGAAGCAACCGAGGCGTGCAGTCCATAGCACGGCTAGGAACACAGTACTCATTCCCATATCTCAGGGAACCGAGGCTACGATAGTAACCGAGTACGTTCCCTTTCAAGATTACACTCGTACTGCGTCGAAGACGCTGTATGGGAACCAGTCCAATCACGCCGTGCTATGATGTGGAACGACTCGAACCCAAGACTGACGTGGGATTAGACCCAGGGAAGTCCAGAGAATACACCAAGCACAGGGTGAGCCTGGAGGCCATCCATGGCTCGGGTGTCGTCCCATAAGGATACTTGGTGTCAATATAGTTTATGGACAGACCAAGCAAAAGAGGGGGCTTGAACAATGTTGGTCAAGTGAACCCGGAAAATTGCTATTAAGCAGAAAGGACTGTGGCCTGCACCGCAGGGACATCCAGGTTGTAAAACCTTACAAATGTGGACGGCGAGGACCAGCCGGCCGCCTCACAAATGTCTGACATGGATACCCCGCTGGACCGCGCCCAGGAAGAGGCGATGCCTTTGGTGGAGTGAGTTCTGGCCCTGATGGGGCACCGTGACCCCACGGAGGAGTATGATAATGTAATAGCATCCACTAGCCACCTAGAAATTCTCTGCTTCGTAACAGGACCATCTTTAGCACGGTTACCGAAGCCAACAAAAAGCTGTTCTGACTTTCTTTATGAGGCAGAACGCTCAATATAGATTTTCAGGGCCCTGACGGGGCAGAGCAGGGATTCCTGGCTGCATGCCGGGGGAGAAAAAGCGGAAAGCGCTATGACCTGGGCTCTAAACGGAGTGGAGAGCACCTTAGGTACATAACCCAGCCATGGTTTCAGGGCAACCTTGGAGTCGTTAGGCCCGAAATCCAGGCAAGCAGGGTTGACAGAGAGGGCCTGCAGGTCTCTTACTCGCTTGACCGATGTCAATGCTAACAGCAGGGCGTTTTTCAGCAAAAGCACTCTGAGGCTCGAGGATTGCAATGGTTCAAACGAGGGGCCTTTTAGGGCCTCAGTACGGTAGTTAAGTCCCAAGGCGGAATTTCTGAACCGTGAGTCGGAGGCATCCATGGATGTTTCTCCGAAGTCTGGAAAATGTTTTTTGCCTGGCACATGCGTCACCTTCAGCGAGCGCAGATTGTTCTGGGCCCACACAAGAAGGTCGTTCGCCAGCGTGCAGAGTCGCTTCGAGACGAGGCCGCCCTGGTGATTTATGTATGACACCACGGACCTGCTGTCTGAGCGTACTAGCACATGTTGTCCCCGTATGACCGGTAGGAATAATTGACAGGCCTGACATACTTCTAGCATTTCTAGGCAGTTGATGTGCAGGGTCGATTCCTCCTCGGACCACAGACCGAAGGTCGGTTTGCCCTCGCACAGCGCTCCCCGACCCTTGTTGAAAGCGTCTGTCGTCAAAACCTTCCACGGTGTCCGTGATGCCAAGCCACTGCTGGAACCCTCTGTTTCAACCAGATCTGGATGGGTCGCATACGAAACAGACCCAGCCGAAGTACCGGCGAAGCAGCTGCCATAAGGCCCAGCATCTTCTGGAAAGCTTTGAGCGGACGGGCCGTGCCTTCCTTGAAGGAAGTCGTGTGGCATTAAATTGAGGTGACTCGCTCCACTGAGACAGTAGCTGTCATCTGCACCGAGTTGATAACTGTACCCAGGAACGATACCCGTTGGCTGGGTAACAGTACGCTCTTGGCAAAGTTGACCCTGAGCCCCAGGCAGTCTAAGTGGCTGAGGAGGAGGGTCCTGTGTGATGTCAAATCCGCCTGTGATTGGGCGAAAATGAGCTAGTCGTCGAGGTAGTTGAGTATGTAGATTCCCATCTGTCTCAGAGGGGAGAGAGCCGCATCCATGCATCTTGTAAAAGTGCGGGGAGCCAGGGACAGCCCAAATGGCAGGACCTTGTATTGATAAGCCACCCCTTCGAATGCGAATCTCAAGAATCGTCTGTGATGGGGGACCATCTGGATGTGAAAGTATGCGTCTTTCAGGTCCAGCGGCATAAACCAGTCCCCTAGGGATATTTGCGAGAGGATCTGTTTCAAAGTGATCATCCTGAACGACCTTTTCATCAGGGCGTGATTCAGGAGTCTGAGATCTAGAATAGGTCACAGACTGTCGTCTTTCTTGGTGACGAGGAAGTAGCAGCTGTAAAAGCCTGACTCGCTCTGGGCTGGAGGAATGATTTCTATGGCTCCTTTTTCCAGCAGATTCATCACCTCTGTGCGGAAGGACATAAGCGTCGTCGCTGTATAACAAATAACCTCGTCGTACCGTGTTCATTACCCATGCTGACACACCGGGGATGGCCTGCCAGGCCTCGGCCCATGTGGCAAGGGGTTGAAACGGCTGTGCAGACTGGCTGCATAAGGGCAGGATGGTTATGGGAGGCAGAAAAGGAAGCTTGCTCGCTTTTTGAAAATGTTTGTGTTTTATTCTGTCCGCTATCACAGCGGTCGGACACCTGGGCGCCGTAGTGGGCTAGTGAGGAACCGAAAACACATTTTTCTCTGCACCCAGCATTCTGCGAGGTGGCGAGAGACACATGAGAGGCCGTTTGCGGGGTTGTCCGGTGGTAGCGAGACTCGGACCCCTCCTCCTTCTGCCTGGTTGATCAGGAAGATTTCTTAGGCACTGGATCCAAGATAATCTTGGGCCAAGGTCCTTGGCGCTTAGGGAAGTTGTAGCGTCTTGCCGAGCGTGAGCGCCCTCTATCTCGCCTCTCCTCCAGAGGTCAGGGCTCCGGGGTGGTTGGCGCTGGCTTGGCTGTCTGCTGAGTCGGCGGAGATTTGGGGCGACTGGAAGCAGAAGAGGAGCTGGTGTGTTTGTGGAGGAAGTTCGCTTGCATTGAGATGACTTCTGAGCCTCCGTGAAACGTTAAGCAAAGCCCTCCACAGCTGGTCCAAACAGGCTATCTGACGAGATCGGAGCGTCAAGGAAGGGAATTTTATCCGCCTCTTTCATCTCCGTCATCGTGAGCCAGAGATGGTGCTCTAATGGGCTTTTCCACTGCATGGTACGGCACGGTACGGTTCACTTTTGCAGGGTTTTCCCACTGGGTACATTACCTGGTACCTGGTACTTTTTAGTACCACCTCGGCCGAGGTTCCAAGTGATCCGCACCGTTACCAAAACGTGACGTGTAAACTCTACTGATCACTGATTGGCCTGAGAAAATCGTCATTACTGCGTCACTGAACTTGCGACACGAGACCCAACATATATCCGCTAGATTTAAATCAGCACAGCCAGCGAAGGATCGGATGCAACTTTTGTTTGAACAAACGCACCTTTTTGTATCAACCAAAAAATAGCTGTTTCGTTGTCTGTTGAGGAAGTACAGACGTTCCTCTCGTTGATAGCCAAGGAGCGGATCCAGCGAGAGCTTGATGGGGCGACGCGGAATGAAAAAGCCTTGTGTATATACTTTTTGCACTTTGTATATTTTTAGAGTATGTTTTCTGTTTATATTTTTACCTTTGTATCTGTGTTTTGCTTCAATTAAAAACAATCTGATCGAATAAGTGTACCTCCAGACTATATAAAAAATGTATTATTGTATGAGCACGTAATGAACCTCTTGAAAAAGACAAATGATTAATGCCATGATGATACAAACCAACACATAAATAAAAAAAACAAGGGATACATTGTACATTTTGAAATATTCAAAAGTTTATTGATAATTCACTTTACAGAACATTCTACATGAATAGGTAACTATTCAAGTAACGCAGCACACCTGCACGAACATCCCTGCCCTCCTCCTCTACAGCCTGTGGCACTGCCACCACAGTCTCTGCTGCTGGGGTAAATCCCAAGCATTCTCATAGGCCTCTCCATTGCTGTTAAAAACATCCACATGCCGAGAGTGAAGAACACAATTCCGTCAATATGCTCCTTTGTTGTGTGTTTTTCTTTGTGGCGCGTTTAAGATTATGTCACGGCAGTAGAGGCGGCGCAAACTATTACGACACGTGAATAATCCCGCCCACTCTAAAGCA